>VZTQ01006645.1:0-59344 GCA_013400755.1 Pelecanoides urinatrix
GGGGGGGGGGCGTCAATGTCCCCATTGTCCCCGCGGGGACAGAGGCCCCGTTCTTCCCGCTGCGGGGGCGCCCGGGCTGCTGGGGCCGGGGCGGGGGGGGCTCCGTCCCAGTAACCCTGAGCTGGTCCCAGTTCCTGTCATATTATCCCAGTGCTGGTCCCAGTTCCATCCCGTTATCCCAGCGCTGGTCCCATTATCCCAGCGCTGGTTCCAGTTCCGACCCGTTATCCCAGTGCTGGTCCTAGTTCCCGTCCCGTTATCCCAGTGCCAGTCCCAGTTCCCCTGTCCCAGTTCCGTTACCGCGGCTCTGGTTCTGCTCCCAGTCCCATCCCATTACCCAGCGCTAGTTCCAGTCCCGGTTCCTAATCCCAGCCCCATACCGCTATCCCGGTGCTGGTCCTGGTCCCCCGGTCCCAGTCCCGTTGTCCCGGTGCTGGTCTCGTTCCTGTCCTATTATTCTGGTGCTGGTCCCAGTCCCGTCCCGTTATCCCAGTGCTGCTCCCAGTCCCGTCCCGTTATTTCAGTGCTGGTCCCGGTCCCGTTATCCCGGTACTGGTCCCAGTCCCGTGCCGTTATTCCAGTGCTGATCCCGGTCCTGTCCTATTATCCCAGTGCTGGTCCCAGTCCCGTTGTCCCGGTACTGGTCCCAGTCCCGTCCCGTTATTCTAGTGCTGGTCCCAGTCCTGTCCTATTATCCCGGTGCTGGTCCCGGTCCCGTTATCCCCGTACTGGTCCCAGTCCTGCCCCGTTATCCCGGTGCTGGTCCCAGTCCCGTTGTCCCGTACTGGTCCCAGTCCCGCCCCGTGTCCCCGCCCGCCCCGGGGCCGAACCGGGCAGCGCCCGCGCGGGGCGGGACGAGCCCGGACGCCCAGGACCCCCCGGGAAGTCCCGGTCCCCTCCCACGGGCACGCCCCGCCACGCGGCCCCCGGGAGCGGAAGGTCCCCGCGGGACCCCGGGAGTGCCCCTGCCGCGGGGGGGGCACCCCCGTCCCCGCGTCACCCGGCGACAGCCCGTCCCGCGGGGTGGTCCACGGCGGGGGGGAGACCCACGGCAGGGGGGACACCCCACAGGGACAGGGACACCCACGGCAGGGGGACACCCACGGCATCGGGGACACCCCACAGGGACAGGGACACCCACGGCAGGGGGACACCCCACAGGGACGGGGACATCCACGGCACCGGGGACACCCGCGACAGCAGGGACACCCACGGCACCGGGGACACCCACGGTGGCGGGGTCACCCACGGTGGCGGGGACACCCCAGAGGAACGGGGACACCCCACGGCAGTGGGGACACCCCACAGGGACGGGGGCCTCCACGGGACCGGGGGCACCCCCGGCAGGCGGGAGACCCACGGCACCGGGGGCACCCACGGCAGCGGGGACACCCACGGTGGCGGGGTCACCCACGGCGGCGGAGAAACCCCACAGGAACGGGGACACATCACGGCACCGGGGGCACCCACGACGGCGGGGACACCCACGGCAGGGGGGACACCCACGGCAGGGGGGACACCCCACAGGAACGGGGACACCCACGACACCGGGGGCACCCACGGCAGGGGGGACACCGACGGCAGGGGGGACACCCACGGATCACGGACACCCGTGGCACCGCGAGGCAGCCCAGCCGCGGCAGCGTGGGGGATCCCGGGGCGTTCGGCCGCTGCCAGGTCCTAGTGCCCGCCTCCGNGGCGGCCAGGCGGGAGCGGGCGCTGGGGGGTGTCGGGCCTGCGCTGGGCGGGCTCCCCGGCCCCCGTGGGAGGTGCACGGTCACGGAGCGACCCTCGGGGGGCTGCGCGGGGCGGGCAGCGGGCGCCCGCAGTTCGGCCTTGGCCTGGCTGCCATTCGCCTTATTGTCGTTACGATTCCGCCTTATTGTCGCTATAGTTAATTCCGCCTTATTGTCGTTATAATTCCGCCTTATTCCGCCGCCGCAGCTCAGGCCGGCCCCTGCCCGGCGGCTGCGGTGAGGAGCCGGGGGTGAACCCACGAGGGTCCCGCTGGAAGCGCTCGACAAACGCACGGGAAGGAAATTGTCGCGTTTTCAGGAGTCAGGGGCTGGGTCCCGCGGGCGCGGGGGGTCCCGGGGGCTGCGTCCTGGCGCCCGCCCCCGTTCTCTCGGGTTTTTCTCGGATATTTTCCCTTTTTTTGGGCCCTTATAATTCTTAAACCTTCTCCCGGGCGGCTGCTGTCAGGCCCACGGGTCTGCTTTGCTGTTGCTGCGCTTTCAGCCCATCTAGAGGGATTGGACACACAAATTCGGAAGCCATCTCTACCCAGTTTAACTTTTTTATATAATAATTTATATTTCATGAGTCTGATCCCAATCTCGGTGAAATTCCAGTGCCCATAAACCGAGGGGTGTTTGTCGTCATAAATTTTCTTGCTCTTGAAATCTGTTGTCAGCTCTGAAGAACTTTCTGCCTTTCCCAGGGATTAAGGATTTATTTTAGACAGTAGTCGTGCGAGCTTCCCACTGTTACGCTGCCAGGAGAGTTTAAGTGTCCTGGCTCCGTTCTTGCATGTTTTTCCGAGGCTGCCAGTAATAACGTATGATGAAAAGTAAATANGCCCACCCCCTCCCACGCATGCGCCTGGCGCCCCCGAGCACGCCACGGCGCGGGTTGCGGGCCGCTCCGCCCACCGCCAGGGGGCGCCACCGCCCCGCCCCATCCCTCTCCTTCGCCCCACCGCGCTGGGAGGTGGCCCCGACTCGCCCCGCCCTCTTCCTTTGAGCGGCGTCCGCTTTCCCCAATCACAGCCGCTCCCGCTCCCTCTTCCTCCATCACAGGCCTTCCCGTTGGCTGCGGCACGGCGCAACCCGCATGGCGGGGGCGGAACCATGTCGGCGCGGGACCAATGGCGAGGCGGCGGGGGCGGGCACAGCTCGGGGGCGGCCCGGAGCGGCGGGGGCCCGCGCCCTCCCCGCCGCCATGGCGCTGCCGCCGCGCTGAGCCGCCTCCCCCGCCATGGCCGGGGCCATCGCGTCCCGCATGAGCTTCAGCTCGCTGAAGAGGAAGCAGCCCAAGACCTTCACGGTGCGCATCGCCACCATGGACGCCGAGATGGAGTTCAGCTGCGAGGTGACCGCCGGGGCTCCGGGGAGGGGGGGGCCCGGCTGCGGGGCCGGGGGGCCGCGGCCCGGTGGTGCCCCGCGGAGGGCGGCGGCCAGGCGGGAGCGGGCGCTGGGGGGTGTCGGGCCTGCGCTGGGCGGGCTCCCCGGCCCCCGTGGGAGGTGCACGGTCACGGAGCGACCCTCGGGGGGCTGCGCGGGGCGGGCAGCGGGCGCCCGCAGTTCGGCCTTGGCCTGGCTGCCATTCCCCTTATTGTCGTTACGATTCCGCCTTATTGTCGCTATAGTTAATTCCGCCTTATTGTCGTTATAATTCCGCCTTATTCCGCCGCCGCAGCTCAGGCCGGCCCCTGCCCGGCGGCTGCGGTGAGGAGCCGGGGGTGAACCCACGAGGGTCCCGCTGGAAGCGCTCGACAAACGCACGGGAAGGAAATTGTCGCGTTTTCAGGAGTCAGGGGCTGGGTCCCGCGGGCGCGGGGGGTCCCGGGGGCTGCGTCCTGGCGCCCGCCCCCGTTCTCTCGGGTTTTTCTCGGATATTTTCCCTTTTTTTGGGCCCTTATAATTCTTAAACCTTCTCCCGGGCGGCTGCTGTCAGGCCCACGGGTCTGCTTTGCTGTTGCTGCGCTTTCAGCCCATCTAGAGGGATTGGACACACAAATTCGGAAGCCATCTCTACCCAGTTTAACTTTTTTATATAATAATTTATATTTCATGAGTCTGATCCCAATCTCGGTGAAATTCCAGTGCCCATAAACCGAGGGGTGTTTGTCGTCATAAATTTTCTTGCTCTTGAAATCTGTTGTCAGCTCTGAAGAACTTTCTGCCTTTCCCAGGGATTAAGGATTTATTTTAGACAGTAGTCGTGCGAGCTTCCCACTGTTACGCTGCCAGGAGAGTTTAAGTGTCCTGGCTCCGTTCTTGCATGTTTTTCCGAGGCTGCCAGTAATAACGTATGATGAAAAGTAAATATTTTTTTTTTTTAATGGTGTGGCCGCTTGTCGTTTCATGTTGCGATTCGGGGATTTGTGCAGCGGTAAAGCAGCGCTCTCGGTTGGGATTTCAACATGCAACTTGTGCATCTTCAGATGACTTTTTGGGGAGGTTCCTGCCAAAAAAGCTTGTCGCTGCAGATAGACTTCTCCAGCCCTCCTGGAAGCGCAGGAAGGAGCTCAAGAGCTGCGTGTACGGTCCTGCTCGGGTCTCCTGTGTTTTGTCAGAGCTGGTGTGCAAGGGATGCACGGGGGAGTTCAGGCGTCGTCCTGGCACGGGGGAATTCAGGCGTCGTCCTTCAGCGCAGAGCGCTCAAGAGGGGAGGGAGATAGTTGGGTGCAGGTGGGTGATGGGGCTGTTGCACACCGTGCTTAGCGCCGGCGAGGTGTGTTTTATTCAAGCACAGCGCAGCCCAGCTTGAGGTGTGAGTTTTATTCAAGCTTTATTCGAGCGGTCCAGCTCCCTGGCCGGGTCTCTGCCCCCGTCTTTGTCTCGTAGTTGTGTGGCTCTGGGGAAAGCTCCTTGCTGACTCTGCAGAAATGCACCGAGCCCAACGCCTGATGTCGCAGGCGGATCAGACACGTCCTGCGGCCTCGAGTCGCTGGGGCTGATGTGCGGGAGGGGACGGGAAGGTGGCCCAGGGAAGGGCTTGGCTTGGCCCTCGCCGCAGCAGCCCACGGTGCGACCTGGAGCCAGGAGCAGAGCTTGCGCCCGCCGTGGGCTCGGCTGCCCCGCTTGAAAGTCAAAGAGAGTGGATGATCTGGGGAGGACCGTGCTCCTCCCTGAAGGGATCCAGCCCCTGTCCGAAGGTTTTCTGGGCAAACATAGTGCTGCTCACTCCTCTCCCGTCTCGCCCCTCAGCCCAGAAAACCTTCAGGAACTGGGACCAGGTCAGGGTTACTGGGGGGACCTGGACCCCGGCAGGATCCTCCGATACTTTCTGCCCAAGTATCTGTGCACGCATCGACGCGGTGGGCTTCTTCAGGCGGGACGGAGGACTGCTGACCTGAGCAGGAGGCTGCGGAGGGTGAAACCTCTGCTGCACAAACTCTCTTCAGAGGATTAGTGGAAGGAGGTGCAGCGGGAGTCTTGCTCTCGTGCTGTTTGGGAGAGCAGCACATTTTGAGATGAGTTTTCACGGCCCGTGAATGCTGCCTCACGCTGAGAGGGACGGAGAGCTGGTGGCTTGTTGGAGGTCTCGTCGGTAGCCTTCTCCTTGCCGAGCTGGGCAGGGGGAACCGCTGCTGCCTCTTGGCTTCTCCCGCCTGTGCTCGTTCCCTCCCGTTCTGCTGCTGCTGCTCTCTGGCCACAGGCACCTCCTGGGCCCACCAAGGGAACGAGCTGGGGGTTCAGCAATTCCGCTGCGAGGCCAGTAGTCCCGGGGTTGTACCTCTGGTTGGGTTTTGTTGCGTACCTGGTGTTGCTGGAGCCTGCTCCCCGCCTCGGGCTTCAAACCCCTTGATAAATAGCAGCTGAGCAGGCGGAGGAAGGCGTGCAGGAATCTTTCGCTGCCTAATCCACGCTGACACCGCAGCTTCACCCCAGGTTGCCCGTCCAAATGGCCTTGCCAGGGAGCCCTGCCTGCTCGGCAGCCGACCCGGGGAGCGCGGTCTGCTTGAGCCTCGGGAGCTGTGAGGCGGGTGTTCGGAGCAGGATGGGGCGGTGGGAGATCTCTGCAGGTCCCCGGGGAGGAGAGGCTGCGGTCCGGGCAGAGCAGGCTGATCTCTCTCGTCCTGCCGTGCCATCTTGTCATGCCCTCGGTCCCATCCGCTTCCAGAAGCTCCTGTCCTTCTGCCACCCCGCTGCAAATCACCGCCGCTCGCCTCCGTGCCTCCCTCTGCGCTCCCAGAGCTCCAGGCCTTGCCGCGTTGCTTTCTCCCCCTTTTCCTTCTCCAGAAGCTGGGTGCGCGGGCAGTGAGTGGTCCGGGGGTGCGTGGCCCGGTTCTGGGGGGGCTGACGCTACGTGTGCTGGTCTCTAGCACAACTTAATGGTGGCTTCCTGGGTGGGTATCGATCGCGTTGCTGGTAAACGCGTCTGAGCGATCAGCGCTTTGCTGAGCGCCTTTTCTGTGTGGGATTGGTATAACTGATGTTTTTGTCTTTAAATTTGATTCCAGAGCTCTTGAGGTGCGCTCTGTGTTGTCACGAGCTAGACTGTCCCCCACCACGCAGGACAGAGGTGATGTCCTCACTCGAGGCGGTGACAGCGGAGGCCCGAGACCTCGAGGCTGGAAATGGCGGAGGCCGCGGGGCGGGAGGGCTGGCAGCGACCGGCCGGGCAGCGCGGCGGCGGCTGGGGCTGGCGAGGGCTGCCCCGGCCCTCGAGGAGAGCGTGCGGAGCAGCAGGGAGATCTGAATCGTAACCTGCTCTGGCTTGATGGCTGGATCTCGGGGCTGGACTGGAGGTCGCTCGGTGCAAACTGTAGAGCCCCGGCTCTGTCCCAGCCATGCCTCTTCTTCTGACCCCACCAACGCCGCCGTAGCTGGGGGGGACTTTGGTTTCCTGTGTTCATTTTTTCAGTCTGCTCCATAGAAATTCCCAGCTGTGTATTTTAAGAGATTAAACCTGCTTTGCATCTGTTTACTCTGCAAATGATGTCTCTAAATTGAGCCTAAATCTAAAATAATTCATAGACATGAAATCTTCAACTTTCTAACACGGCGGCGAAGCTTAATAATCACAGTTGGGGTTTCACTTTGAACACTTATAATTTGTTTGGGGAAATCTTGAAGGCACAAAGTGAGTGTCTGTCTTTTTGTTACTTCCATCGCGGCTGTTTGAGCCTGGTGCTTAATTAATTGATAGCATCTTGAGGAAGGATAGACATTTGCATAGCTCTTAAATCGCTGGGTTAAATCCGTGCCTGGCTGCCCCACCTTCCTGAGCACGCCCTCAAACAGCCCATGCGGTCCCTCAGCTTTCTGCGCTTGGAGAGCAGCGCAAGAGAAACCTTGTTGAAAGACATTTGATGTTGATGTTCTCCTGCCGTTAACACCGCGATAGGCAGTACGCTGCTTCAGTAACGATTCGGGAAGCTATTTTAAGCGGCGGTGGTGTAAAGCAGAGCTTGCCAGGGCGTGGTACTGGCGCTGATGGCCTGATGTCAGTTCGGAGCGCGGTGCCACGAGCCTGCCGTGGCCGATGGTTTCCTCTCTTGTTGCTGCCCTGATGGTGCAACTTGCTGCCGTCGCTGATGGTGGCCGCAACCCAAGTTAAATTAGTCAACGTGGCGAAGATTATGTGATTTGGGTGGTGCCTCTCTAGATGAGGTAGTCGATTATCTATTATCTCTGGCATAACATCTTAAGACCCTGCGGTATCTTTGAGTCCGTCGTTCATCCCGTCCCGCCGGCAGGATGGCGGTGGTGTCGCCCGGCTGCTCTCAGGTTGCTCTCACGCACTCCGATGTGCAGCTTCTTTCCTCCAAGAACCAAGTTCCTGGCTGATGGGAGAACCCATCAATCTTTCTTTTGGTTTTGTGCGTGGCTTTGCCCATTTCTTCCTCTTGCAGTGGTCAGTCGGGCTAGTGGCTCTCCGTCTCCGGAACCACGGCACCTTTTCTGAAGGGTGTGTTTTTTCTTTAGCCCTTTCCATCGTGCCTGTGAGCTTGAGCCTGAAACTCCTGTAGGGATAATTACTCCGCCGAGGTGCAGCTCTCTGCCCAGCTGCTTCCCAACCTTAATCCTTTGACAGCAGCAGCTTCTGCTGGTCTTAAGTTAAAAATGAATGGAAAACCTTTACAGCCAACCTAGAAAACCAGCTTAAATGTTCAGAAAGAAGAGGCAAGTTTGGACTGAGGTATTTGCTGGTCTAAATGTGCATCCTGTTACTGCTTCAATGCTTAAGCCGCTCCTCTCTGTCCAGAGAATAATCTGGGTTGGAAGGGATCTGTTCAGCCCAGTGCCCCACTCGGTGCAGGGCCAGTTGGATGAGGTTGGTTGTAAAGCTGTTCTGTTCGCTTGTAAGTAGACGAGACCCAATTTCAGCAGCGTGCGGGCAAGCGTTAGTCTCTTTGTTAACAGAGGGAGGGAGTTATGTAGCTGAGCTGGAAAAGCTCATCCTCTGAAACTGGAGCAAGCGAAGATTTGGCGGTGAAAATCTGCTCCCAAATAAATTTTTGAGTAAGAGCTGGCGCAGTAAATCGGGGCTGAGTTTTTGAGCTCTGGCCAGTCACTGTACCAAAATAAAAAGTCAAGAGTAGGAAACGAGGGAGTTTTCTGTTGCCAAATACTTGGAAGGGGGTTTGGAAAGATCCTTCCATTCCCGGTTAAATATTTAGCAGCAGCTCAGTGATGCTAGTAGGGGCAGTGACCTCTCTCAAGGCTGCTAAGCTTCTTCAAGCAGGCAGAAAGTTAACTGGAAAAGACAAATCTCTGGGCAGTAACAGCTATTTTAAAAAGCTGAGAGAAATAATCCCCCTCAGCTACGAAATGATCTTCAGTAAATTGTTGGGATACCAGCTGTCAAGTCAATGTTCCGCTTCCTTAGCGCGCCCATCTGCCCCGATCCTGCAGAGCTCAGGAGTTTGTGCTGTGTGGTTGCTGCTGATCTCTCTTTAAATACGAGATGCGACAGGTAAAGGCTGTTTTTTCACTTCATGTCTTGGAGGGGTTTATGCCAAAAAACCCCAGAAATTCTGCTGATTCACAACAGTGTCATTTGGGAATTAATTTTTCAGCGATGTCTTGCTTGGTGCGGTTCAGTTCTGCGTTCCCTTAAGCTGTGCGCAAGTCATGTGAGACTTATTACGAACACAGATCCTCCTTGGCTTCTCTGCCTGCGCCCTGCATCCGAAACGCTCTCTGGATCCCCTGTGTCCCATTGCGGCCTCTTCTAAGCCGGTTGTGAAACTCCGTGTTATCCAGTTCCCTCCAAAGGTGGTTCAAAACCGCTGTCAATCCTCGGTCTCTGTGGTTAATCCAGAGGAGATGTGTTGTGCAGAGGGGAAGGAGGGAAGGCGTTTGGGATAAAACGCATCTTTCTCTTTTGGTGTGTGTACTCTAGTTTTGATGCCATTTAATACCTTTTTTTTTTTTTTCCCCCTTTTTACAGGCAGTGGCTTTCAAGTAGGTGGTTTTTGAAATTAAAAGTGCTTGAACAGGGAAGCAGCCCTGGAAACAATGTACTTGAAGCTGGGAGGCAGCACTTTGTTAGAAAATCAAACAGCCCTTAAGATCGGAAGAGAGGCATTTGTCAGGGTACGTGGTTTAGCCTTGCTTCATTCAGAGGTAAAGTTGCCGTTGCCGGGCAAGGCTAACCCTCTCTCCTAAGGCTGACAACAGTGGCTTCTTAAAGCCTAGCTTGGCTTTCCCTGGGGTAAGCTCTTCGTTTTCAGAGTGCATCAGCGTGCAGAAGGTCATCAGAGCGGGTCAGGCTTGTGCTGAAATACCCCGTGTCCCTCAGCAGTCGGCCCCCGCGCGGAGGTAAGGCTCGGCTCGGGGACCCTGCCCTGGCTGGGGCAGGGAGGAGGGTGCTGCGCTGCAGAGCCTGCGACAGCAGCGCGGAGACGGCTCCGTCTAACGTTGTACCTCTCTGCATCCTTGGCACGGGAAGGCCAGAGGTTCCTGCAGGAAAAAGATCCCCCTCTCGGAATTCTTGGAGCTTCTTCCCCTACGTCGAGCTGCTGTTTGACCCTTTAACTCTTAAATTGCGCAACCCCAGCTTGTGGGTGAGGTGAGGCTTTGGGACAACATCGGTTGGCGTCCCCTCCGCCTCTCCCACTCGCTTCGGTGCTGGCTGGGCAGAGCCGCGGCAGCTTGTTCTCCCGCGTACCCCGCTCTGTCTGTCTTGGCCAGACAACACGAAATGTGCTTGGCTGCACCATCTGCGTTGTTACGCCTGGGCGAGTTTTTGGCCTCCTTGGTGGTTAACAGAAATAGATTTTAATTAAAAGCTCATTATCGAGTTGTCATGTAGCATTAGTAAATAAAAATAACTTTTACAGCCCTGTCTTGTGGTTCAGTAAGTGGCAATTGAAAGTATTTGACATGACTTTATTTAAAAAAAACTGGAAGAATATTGCATATTTGATTCCCCATTCGCTTCAAATGAGCTCTAAATCCAAATAAATGGGTGTCTGTGGCACTGCTGTTATCATTCAAGTCCAAAAGGAGAATTAAATGTGGTCTGCAGTCTCAAAGTTAACTCCGTTTCAGTTGTAAACTGTTGTGGGTGGTTTGTTTGGGCATCTCCTGGTGGGATGAAGAACAGATACAGCCTACCCGGTTCCTGTTTCCCAGGTGGTTAGTGGAGGGATGCTCTGCTCAGCCCTTGCCCTTCTGCCGTCTCCCTCCCTGTTTCAGTGCAGAGGTGTCACGTCCTCTTATTAAAGCTTGCTTCCGGATGGAAAGAACACCGCGTGGTGGAAGCTGAGTGTTGCTTCGGCGGCTCGGTCCCCTTTTCTGCGTGGCCGTTTAGACCGTCATGTTGTCACAACAGGGGCTCTGTGCCGTCTCCTCATCTCTGGCACAGAACTAACAGGTAATAAAATCATCTGCTAAGGTGAAAAGCCATTTTCTGCATTATTTAAGGATGAATTGATGTAGTAAAATATTTTGTAGCTGTTAGTAGTTTCTTCAAGGTCATGCTTTAACCCAATACCGTGCTTCCCGCAAAGCGGTTGCATGCTGTGGGGTGCGGAGGGACCGTTGCGAAGGGTTTGCTCTGGGAGGCAGCGTGCCCGGGCTGAGCTGGTGAGCGCTGCCTTAATGTCCTCCAGTCCCTTGTTTGTGCCCTTATTCCCCAGCCTGACCCCAGGGACAGCTGAAGCTCCGGTGGTTTGTGTTTGTGACGACAAGGAGGCGAGATCTCCGTCCACTGTCCCCCGACAGAGCTGGGTTCTGTCCCCTGGTCTTTGGGCACCTCCCTGTTGTCCGAGGAGAGCTTCTTGCATGAGGAACCTTAATCTTAAACAGTTAAAAATGTCCTTTTTTTTTTCCCCCCCTTTTCCACGTAGCTGGCGTAAATTCAGTTTGACATCGTTGGAAGAAAAGCATCAGCCTATGCCAGTGAGTTTTGGGAATCGCTGTCCTCTCTAGACCCCCTGCTCAACCCTCTCCGCGCAGGTTGCACCCTCTTGTGCCCAGTTTTTGTAGCGCTTGGCCTCCCTCCTTGTCCCCCCATGACGAGGGGATCTCATAACCCCTCTGCTCGTTTTTGCAGCTGTTTTATCGATGCGTTAGCTAAGGAGCGGTTGTGAAACTTGACAGAAAGGTTGTGCGCTGAAATAAATTGTCCAGTTGCCTGCTAGTTGGAAATGACTCTTGGTGCGGGTTAATAAATAATGCAAACCCTGTTAATAGATGCCAAATGCGATGTCTCCGCTGGAGAAAAAGATGATGCCAATAACCCGTACTGGAAGTACTCAATTCTAGCCGCTGGCTGCTGAGTTTTCAAGTGTTTAGTGCTGTTTACTTAAAACGCTCTGCTGATAAATTGTAAGCACTCTGTACTTAGTAAAGAACATAAATTCCAGCTCTGCAGAATAACAGCCTTGCAGCGCTTACCCTGTTTATGAAGCAGTTCGTCCACGTATTCCTTCAACGACTCGCTGAATATCTCTAACAACCATCGTGCTAAGGGGAGAAAGCAAAGCTGCAAACGCAAGAGGCGACGGCTGCAGCCGACCGAGGATGCTGAAGCGACGCAGGTTCCGTCCTGCGGTTCGGGTTAAGGTTCTCGTGATGTAGCTTTTTATTGGGAGATTGAGCTTTATTATAGCATCGTGCCAGCTGCTCTGGCGTATGGCTGAGAGGGGATTTTTCTCCTCTAAGCCTCTTTGTTTTGTTTTCAGGAGCTCGTAATGGCTTGCAAAATCGACCTTGTGCTTCAGGTGTCACTTTAGTGCAGAGCAGGGGAACGGCGTTACGGGCAGAGGATGGGATGGGGAGCTGCCAGCCCGTTCTGGCTCACCCCCAGCTCTCTGCCCAGCCTTGGGCAGCAGCTCTCTCCATCTCCCCGTGCCTGGGGGGGTCTTTTCTTGTGTTTTATGGCTCGGAAATGTGACAGTTAATGATACGAGGCCTATCAAGTAAGGGTAAGGAGGGCTGAGGTCCTGAACGTCTGTAAAACAGTCGGAGTTCAGCTGTCAAAAGATGCCACTTGAATGCAGATCGTTATTTTAAGTACCGAGGTGTGGAATGAAATCACGTATGTTGAAATAAACGTGGCCACTGTTCCATTTATATATTTAATGAAGGTAATTCAACACAGTCAGAGAGGATGTCTGTGCAATGTTATGGTTGGAGACTTTAGCACCATGCAGGCAGGAATGTTAAATATATATATCTGCCATAACGGACGCGTGCAGTGACAGAGTGCCGGTGTAAAATCTAGCAGCAGAAGCAATCGCTTAAAATATTCCCGTCGCTAAATCAAAATTGCAGGGGGGGGGGAAGCACACAAAGGTCTTGCTTTAATGCACGCTGCTGGTCTTGGAAACTAATTGCTGGCTTGCTTTTAGGGGGGAGATCCTCGGGTCGTGCTGGCCGGTGCCGTGTGGTGAATAAGGTTTGGGTGCCTGCGTGAAACTCTGCGGGGGTGGTTTGGTGGGGGCCGCAGCCGCTGGAAATCCCAGCCGGGAGGGGACTCGGTGGGGTTGCTCCGGTGTTGTTCAGAACACCGATCCCATGGGATGTGGAGCGATGGCTGGGGAGGAGACGCTGCCGTCAGCAGCAGGCGGGAGCCTGTCCTGGGAAAGGTTTGGTGCGGGGCTGCGTGCGTGCAGGCACCAGTCGCTCCGCTAAAGCAATAGGCTGGAATGGGGTCTTTGCAGAAAGAAAACAAAGCCAATAACGCCTTATGCAAAGCAGTTTAATTCTAATTAAGAAATAGCCCTTTGATGGCAGCCTGTTTTTATGTGCCTACAGAAATGGTACAAAATAGCTGCTTAAATGTGTCTCGCTCTGTTTTGTCTGAACCCTCGAATTAACCTCCCTCTTAAAATAATACTTGGGAAAAGATTTTCCGCAATCTGAGCCATCCTGTGCCGAGCTGAAGCTCATCATGGGGACTGGAGGCTAGCTAAATGTGTGAAATTAGAATTTTATAATTACAACGCTGCAAAACTTGCTCCTCCTGGTGTTTTTGACCTCGAGGTGTTGACGGCGCTTGATATGAATTGCAGAGAGGCTGTGGCGAGCCGACCTGGGGTGTTGTTTTTTGGAGGGTAGCATCGGCTTTATTCTATTCTGGGACCGTCAGTGTGCACGCGTGTGCCCTGGGAGGGGGAGAAAATAGCGATATGCTCATTTAATCACAGCCGGCAGAATGGCAACGAGCTTGTCCTCGGCGGCTTTGCCACAAGGCGGCAGTGGGTGACAGCGGGAGCGGCGCCCGCACCAGCAGCCCCTGCCATGCCTGAGCATTAATATTGATGCTGTCCAGGTGGCACCAAGATTGAGTTGTAGTGACGAGAGAATGTGCCGAGATCCTTTTGCCCTAGGGCTTTAGAGTAATGGCCGTATGTCTCGGTCCGGCAATTGTTTCCACCGTGCAGATGGAAGACCAAAGTGGCTTTGGCGTATTAGATTCATCTGTTGTATGTCCCTCTTCACCTTTCTGCCTCCCAACGCCTTCTGTTTTTATGAGCAAACTTCTGTAACAACATAGATGCAGCTGCAAGATTGCTCAAAGGACACAGTCTTTGAGCAGGACCAATTTTCTCTGCTCCTCAGCTGCTTTTGTTACCAACATTTTCAGCAGAAAACGCAGTTTCACTCTGTCAAAATGTGCTCCGAGAGAACCGCTGACTTCAGGGATAATTTTTTTGGTTTTCTGAGCTCTTTTTTCCTTTTCCCTGTGCAGGGTCGGTAACTCTGGACGAACGCGCTTCGTACATAGATCATTTCACTTGTGATTTTCGGGAGCATGTTGCCCCCTCGTCTGTGAAACAAATACTGGAGTTTGTGCAGGGCTTCCTGGGGCTACAGGTAGAGACATTAAAGCCACTAAGAGGCAGTTCAGAGTGATTTTTATTTCTTGCTGGGAGGAG
This sequence comes from Pelecanoides urinatrix, assembly GCA_013400755.1. Taxonomy (NCBI): domain Eukaryota; kingdom Metazoa; phylum Chordata; class Aves; order Procellariiformes; family Procellariidae; genus Pelecanoides; species Pelecanoides urinatrix. The sequence continues at coordinate 14,063 of VZTQ01006645.1, forward strand.
GCTGCTCATAGCAGTGCACGGCTCAAAAGGAACCTCAGCGGAACCTTCAGGTCCTCTGTTGAATGTCGGTGGGTTGCCAGAGGAAGAAACAGGAGGGGGCTTTATTTACAGTGTTGTTTGCAGGGGTAGGAAAAAATCACATCTCAGTTTCTTAGTGAGGGAGGAGTTGGTGATCAGCAGGTGGGATCAGGTGGAGGGATATAAAGTATGCTTCACTAGGATGTTTTCTTATCTGTACCAGGTGCCTTCCCCGCACTCCCAAAGGCATTGTGAGGTGAAAAAAGAATGGATTTGGTTGAACGGAGATGGAATTCTGAAATCCATCTTTATAACTCTGCTTCCTCTTTGTTTTCCTGCAGGTGAAGTGGAAAGGGAAGGACCTGTTCGATCTAGTATGCAGGACACTAGGACTCCGAGAAACCTGGTTCTTCGGGCTTCAATACACTATCAAGGATACAGTGGCTTGGCTCAAAATGGATAAGAAGGTTGGAACCAAATTTCCCTTGAGAGGTTGTGTGGGATGACAAAGGAGAATGTACCTTTTTCCTCTGTCTTTGATTAGCTGAGGTTGTATTATGTGTGGTATCGAAGTGAAGTGGGTGAAGTGTATTTAAATGGCATCCCCATGGCATTTGTAAGTCAAACGGGGAAGGGTTGGCAGAGGTACCCCAGCTCCTGCTGAGCTGTGAAGCCTCAGACGGTGCACACTGAATCCCCTTGAGGCATTTTGGAGACAGCCATGGTGGGATGCTGGACTTGGGGGTGACTGTAATGTAAATGAAACCTGAAAGTCTCTTCTGTGCCCCTGAACCCTGTGCCCAAAACCTTTAGCAGAAAAGTGAAGTTGCACTTGGCTTCTTTTGTTGTTGAGATGTACAAAGAGCTAGGGAGGAGGAAAACCGGAGGAGTGAAAAGGAGATGGAGATCAGAGAGGAAATGCTTCCCAAATATGCGGGCCTCCAGGTTGCTGAGGGCTGGGTTAGAGAAGTGATAGATGTGGTTCTGTTCGCATCCAAAGGATGTTACACTAAAACCAGACAGTAATCGAGACTGTGAGGGAGGTCTGGGTGTCTCGCACGTCATGCCAAGATTTTAAACTAACATGAATCTGAACTGGACAGTGCCAGCACACCAGGAGGGTAGCGAGGAACAACACCGAAACGCAAGAAGAGGCAGGGGAACGCTGTGCAGGGGAACAGCGAAAAAGTCGGATGGTGGCGTAGCAGGATATGGCATCGCTCTGCGAGGTTCGGAAGAGGCAATGTGCGCACAGCAGATCAGGATCAACATTTGCTGTCTCATTTCACATGCTGTTTGTTTCTGCCTTACTTGTTTTCTTGCATCCTTTGGAGTGTCAGAAATGTTTGTTTGTTTTCTTTTTTTAAACTGTGGTTTCTGAACTACTTAGGTTGGTTCGTCTGTTCTAGATGTCTAAAATGCCTGACAAAAGATGTGCTGATCTGAACAGAAGGGAACTGTGTCTTGACTCCAAGAGACAGAGCGCTGAAGAAGCTGGAAGGAGTAGCTGAGAATGGCTCTTGTATCCCACAGGTTCTGGATCATGATGTTCCAACAGAGGAGCCCGTCACCTTTCACTTCCTGGCCAAATTTTATCCTGAGAACGCAGAGGAGGAACTGGTCCAGGAAATCACACAGCACTTGTTCTTCCTGCAGGTAGGAGCCCTGTCAATACCCTGTTCTCCAACCCAAGGAAGAGCAGAAGTGCGAGAAGGTTCCAGGGTCAGAAAGTTGGTCAGCAGTTGGATCCTCATTGTTGTGTTCACATCTCTCCGAAGGGAGTTGTCTTCAACCACAAAAACTTCTTAAAATAGGTCAAAGATGGTTTGAAGCAGTCACAGATGCCCAGACTTGCAGACCTCGTAAACTGGCTGTCAGGAGTGATTAGGCGATTTGTAATATTAGTGTGTGGTAGCTGGGGGAAATGAATCTGTCAGATGTGGGCTTGAATGACACACACAGCCTTGGAGCCCACCTCTGCGCAGGGTGTGGGTATCAGTGGTACTGAGGGATGGCAATCGCCTCTGTACACGATAGCATCGTTATGTGAAGCAGGGGAATTTCATCCTCAAGAGCAGAACGCAGCCATCCTGTTTCGTGTTCAGGCTCTACAGCAAGGTTCACCTCTTGGCAAAACAGCCTTCAAATAACTGGAGCAGAAGCAAATCCCAGAAGCACAGCTCCATCGGAGACCGGTGGCAAAAGCAGAGAAGGGGAAACCTAACGGTCCCGCCTGCCCCAGTAACTCGTGCCCTTACGTTAAGTGTTTGGAGATTGTGGTGAACACATCTTCAAGCTTTTTTTCTTTTTTATTTAAAGTACAGAACAAAACTTTGTGTCTGGAGAAATTAGCTCAGCTGATGTTGTTGTAGCAGTGCTGCGTGGCTGGTAATGAAGACCTTCTATCACAGGAACTCTTTCAGACATGATCAATTTTCTGAAACAATGTCCTATAAAGGGTTGTGTCAGCTACGGTTACAGGGAGTAGAGTAGTCCTGGTCAGACCCCTAGTACTTACTGGAATGTTTCAGCTGCTCTGTGGCTGTTAATTTGAAGTTTCTAAATCAGTTATGAAAATAAAAAAAGCCACTCATTCTTATGTTTGTTACACTAAAGTAGAGGCAGCCTGGGTTTGGATGCTCTTGGAAATACCACTGTAGACTTCAGTGTGCCCTGCCCTTTCAAGTGGATATCAAAGTGAGCTCACCAGCTTCTTGGTACTCCTCACTCTTCCAAAGTTCATCTTTGTCCTTCAGAGCTAAAGCATTTCTAAATGCAAAGTATTGCTCTTAATTTCCAAGGTCTGTCTCGTGCACTAGTGTCTCTGTAGTGCTATTTTTAAATGTCCGATTTGCCATGAGCTTTATCCTTGATGAGGAAAAGTGCTGTTGGCATCTTTGAAAAGGAGAATTGGAGAGGAAAAGCAGTTAAAGCTGCATTTTTTAAATGCAGACTGTGGCTTTTCTGCTAGGATTTCTGATGATGAGAGGAGCCTGGGCTCTCGTAATTTGTATGGGAAACAGGAGCATGCATAAGCTTGCAAACTCTCCTGGTTTTATCTTAATGCAGGAGAATATCTTCTGTGATTATGTTGTAACCAACTTTGAGGACTCAAAGCGTGTTATAAATTCAAACTGATGTTACTGCATCTCTGTGACAATCCGTTTAAGTCTGCCAGGAAATAGTATGCTTTTTCCCCCTATCTTTATTCAGGAAAATTAAGCGTGTAAAACCAAAAAAATATCGAACATGACAGGTTTAATTTTTTTAATGCACAGAAGCCAGGAAATGTAAAGCCGTGGCTTTTGGGAACTGCACGTTGGCTCTCCTGGGAGTGTGCGCAGGGCTTTGCCTGCTGCTAAAAGCACTGCCACGGAGGTGACCCGCAGCTCTCCTTGCTGCCCGCGGGACTGGAAGGAGTTAGCTCGAGCACAGGTGAGCACTGCCTCGTAACGAGGCCTGGATACCCCAGAGCAAAACCTTTGTGCGCTCAGAGGCTCGGCTGCAAACTTCTTTTTTAATTTAGTGGTGTAGAGATGTCTTATCAATCCGTAGCTTATGCCTTAAGAGGTTTTATTTCCGTGTTTACACACAAGACTTCCCCCACCCCTTGCCTTTAGCAATGGGATGTAGGTTCTGTCATCTTCCACATATAAATTTAGCTCTTCTCGCAAACCTGTCTGAAAAAGGTGGCCCGTGGAAACCTGAGCCCTTCCCTTCCGAGCCACCAGAGACTTCCTGGGCCTGAATTATAATTAGCGTTAGGAAAATTGTTAACTGTGTGGTTGACAGCTCGAGTTAAAACAAACTGCAGCCATCTGCTGTGACAGTCGTGCTTTGCGCTGCTCCACTCAATGTGCGTTATGTGTCCTTCATTGCTACCTGCAGGTGAAGAAGCAGATTTTGGATGAGAAGATCTACTGTCCTCCTGAGGCGTCCGTCCTGCTGGCCTCTTACGCCGTCCAAGCCAAGGTGGGCACAGGGGGATTCTCCAGGGACCTGCTGACGCTGGCGGTGGGTTAACGTTGTTCTTGGAAAAGCGAGGCGCTTTGCGATATACCTGCTTCCCGAGGAGGGGAAGGCAGGGAAAGTTCTTAAAACTTGGGAAGTGAGGGGACTACGCTAGCAATATTGCCTTCTCCGCGCTGCTGGTTCCTGGCTGCCTTAAGACGTTGGACATATTTTTGCTTTCTCTTTCCAGGACTTTTTAGCAAGTGCTCAGCTTATGAGCTGCAGTGCCTGCTCAAGTGTGGCTTACTGCTGGAGCAGGGGAATTCCCTGAGCCCGTGCTTTTTTGGATCTTCTCCCTGCTCTTGCTGTTGTAGCCAGAGGCAAACCAACCATGGGACTCACAGCTCTGCTGCTTCCCCAGAATACTTGTCCTGATAACTACTTTATTTTGAGTGCTACAGCTTGCCACGTAAATGTTGCAGTGTTAAAGGGCTCTTCCTGACTTCTCCCGTTATCTTGGGTTTGATCTTGGGTGTTTGGCCTCACTAGACAGAGGAAGAAGTCAATCGTCCCTAAGTTCCCCTTGTTCCTCGGCTGAATTCTGCTCTGAACGCAGAGTCAGTGTGTTTTGCTGAGGATTTATTTAAGAGAAGACTGTTTCCCAGGCTGGAGCGTGCAGCCTTGGACAGCTTGCAGCAGCCCGCAGCAGAGGGGCTCCTGGGCTAGAGGGAGCAGCCCGAGGTTCAGAAGTGGGGACCTTCTTCCAGGAGAGGAAGTGATTTATCCCTGTATATGCACAACCTGTACTGTGGCTCAATTAACAAGTCTTCTAGCTACTCTCCAGTTTATGTAAAGATAATCTCTTTGGAAAAGGAGAGACTGGAGTCCGACGGCAGCCCGGCTATGTTATTGCTGTAGCCTTGTGCTCGTAGTCGGTTCTGACTCTCTGGGTGCGACTCGGGGAGGTGTTTTGGCTGGCAGGACCACAGGCAAGTGGCCGTGCCCCGGCTCTGGCCCGTCTGCCTGTCCTTGAGGAGGCACAACTGTCGAGTGGTTTTAGAAGCAGCAGGTAGCTCCCTGGTTGTGAGACGCCGAGGCTGACAGCGAGAGGGGGCTTTGGCTCTGCGGCCGAAGAGGGGGCCTGATCCAGGCTGGTTGGAAACAGAGGCCAGGCCTCAGTGTTTCACCACGGCTTTTTCTGGGTTGCCATATCGTCTTCCTCATAACCCTTTAGTCCATGCCTGGTGTGTCTGAGTGCAGCCCTGGGTGACGTGCAGCGGTGTTCTTTGATGATCAATGTTTGAATTTACTAGAAAAAGCTGTTTTCTCCTCATAGTCAGAATATTGATGAAACGATACTTTGTTCGAGAGGCTCATCAGCCAGGGAAAGACGAGTTGCTTTTAGAAATGTTTCTATTTGTGTGAAACGTTCCTCACTCTTATTAGAGTGCGTGAATAAACACTTACTTGGCTTTTTCTCCGTTGACCTGCTGAGCTGAGGATACCTAGGGGATGACTTTTCCTGTTGCCAAAATTAATAAACCATTGGGTAAATATCGAGCGCTGTTAACTCTTGGCCGTGACAGCTTCTGCTCGTGCGATCGGGAGCAGGCTGTGGTTTGGTACAGGACTGTTGTGCCGTCCCCTTTCTCTTCTTGCAGCTCAGCTGCCGACCTTGCGCTCAGTAGCACACCCGACGTGCTCGACACTCGGTCGTCTGGAGGAGGTCAGCTGGAGTCAGAGCAGTTCTCCTGCCCTTGCACGTCTTGATTCTGCGCAGAGATTGTGAGAAGGTGGAAGAGGAATGCCTTTTCTGATCTTTGCCACTGTGCTTTCATGTCTGCATCAGACGTCGCTTTTCCTTGCTGCCCCGCCAGGCAGGGTTTCCCCTTCTGCTTTTTTTTTTAGTAAAGGAGAAAGCTGAAAGCACGTCTTCGGTACAGAGCTGGGAAGAAAGATGTTGCAGGTTATCTCCTTCCAGTTAAATAGGATAATGATGTTCTTTCTGGACAGGAAAGCGGCCACTGAGCACAGTAATTTCACTAATAATGTGCTGATTTGCATGATTAGGGGCATAATAGCCTGACATAGCGGTGTGTTTGCAGCCATTTGATTGACAGCCAGGTTGGTTTGTGCTGTTGTTGCACACCTACCTGCAATAACAGAGTAAGCGTGTGGGTCATAAAAATAAAAGCTTATTTATTTCTATATCATTGTGTTCATTTGGGGAATTACTATGTGTTTTCCCCTCTAGCCCAGCATTCAAACCACCCACACTGCTTTCAGATGTTGGAGGCGGTTCAGGTTTTAAATAGCCGGGAAAGACGTGGAATCTACTGAAAAATGCGTCGTGGCAGAAAATGGTAATGTCCAGGAGGTTCTTCCATTTCTTGCCCCTTAAATGCAGATTGCTGCCGTGCTGCAGCCCTCTCAGCACTGCAAACCTTGTAGCACTAGCGAAGGGCTCTGTTATTTTTGTTGGTTTTTTTTTTTCCCCCAAAACAAACAATACTTGGTGTTAATAGTTTGAAGCTAAACATGCCTGTATTTATCCAGGATGATGCATGAATGAGGTAAAGGCAACTTCCATGTGTAACCATGAATATTAAGCATATAGTTCAATTAACAAGAGCTGAAATTCCATGACAGTTTTGAAGTAATGATTTAATTGAAAAGGTCTTTGAAAGTATGTTTGCCGAATCATTTGAGCCACATATACTGCAATACTTAAGTAATTTGTTGATTTTTGACTTGCAAATAATTAATGTTCTCATCCAGACTCCCTCTCAGTACAAATATTCCTTTGGGACGTGGCAATATGTTTCACTGCATGAAAATCACATAATCCATACTTAGTCTTGGATCTCCACGGTAGATTACAACAAAAAATAATCGTGTTAATCCTATTTGCTATTATTTTCATCACCTAAAAATGATGTATTTTCTGCCTCTCCAAGGTTATTGGAGATGTTTCCTTTGCCAGTGCCACGCTTTTATTGCTTTTCCCTTTTGATGTGGGTTCAAGGGACGTGTACCTGCAATGTGCTGCTTTCTGAGGGGCTCCGAGCATCTGTAGACCTTGGAAGACGCAGTTGCTGCTGCTCAGCACCCTCCTGAATGAAATCTGTGGCGGTTTTGTTACATTAATTGCAGTCTGAGTCAATGTTGATTGTTGCATGCTTCCTTCGCATCTGCATTGGCTCCAAATCAATATTTGCGCCTTTAATCCCTGCTTGTCATCTATGAAACGTTGTTCGCCGGGCTGCGGAGAGGATGTATGTATAGACTTTTGATGATGAGCTCTGGTTTTGGTGCACAACGCGATGGTTCTGTCATTAAAAGGAAGCTGATAGGGAAAGCTTCCTGACTTATTACATGACCACCATGTATGTCTTGGTCTGGCTTTAAAAATTGTCACCATTTTGTACTTTCTGAGCTGAGGTCCTTCAGAAAAGCAGGGGGGGAAGGGCTGTCTCCCTTGCAAAATGAGTGACTTGAGCAAACGTTGCCGTGTCTTGTGTAATTGGGTAATGTCACTGCAGAAGTCCTGTTTGCCAGGTGAATGAAAATCGCAGCATTTCGTGTACGTGCCTCACATCCATCGTCCTCTTCTCTTGAACTTGCTAGGTTATTTGAGGTGCCGTTTTCTGGTGGTTTCCTGCCCTCTTAAGCTGTACAGGAGGTAAATTCATTTTCACATGCACTGCAGGGACGCTCGGCTTTTCAATCTGTTAATAAGCAGTTTTATTTCTCAGTCACTTTATATGCTGCTCAAAAAGATGTAAATCTAAACAAATACTGGTAATTACTGGATGCACTTAACAAATCTGAATTGGATTCCACCTCCCAGTCGAGCAACAGACCCTCTGGCAGAAAAGCTGGCACCTGCCTGAGAGGAGTCTGTCAAACTCCGTTTTGTTTGGTTTTTTTTTTTAATATTTGTTCATTAGGGTGGTGGGCAGCGACAGAGAAACCACCATCTGCCTCACTGGAATTACTGGTGTCGATCAGTCTTTGGGGACAGGTCTTCGTCCATATCTTGACTCCCTGTCCCACTACCGATGGGAGGGCAAAGACCTCTCAGCTATAGAGTGAGTCTTTGCTTGCACCGGAGGAAGTGTCTTCTGGGCATGGTAATTAGAGTAGAATAGAATAGAATAGTTCAGTTGGAAGGGACCCACAACCCCCATCTAGTCCAACTGGTGGACAGATGGTGGATGTCAACTGATGGTGGGAAGTTTTGTTCTGCTTCCACCTCTGCTGCATGAGTAAAAGGAGGATGAGAGTTTCTATTAGCAGTCAAATGACAAAGAAAATACGGTTATTAAATTTACCGAGCAGCATATGTTCTCTAACAGGGTGTGACGTGAAGGGTGTGAGCAGTCTGCCTTTGCTCTCTCCCCAAGGGGTGGATGTGTAAGGGTGAAGAGTTTTACCTGCCTGTGTTGTTAATGTGGGGCGGGCACCATGTCTGTGCTTCTTTCCAGTACGGCGATTACGATCCCAACGTCCACAAGCGAGGCTTCTTGGCGCAAGAGGAGTTGCTTCCAAAGCGGGTAAGGAGCTCGGCCGAGCGGAGGAGTAGGTTTCCAAGCCTGGTGGTGTTCGGTGTAGCAGAGCCCTTTGCAGAGAAGGTCTCTGTGGGACCGCCTGCAGGTGCACCCTGCGTCGATTTACAATCATAGAATCACTAAGGTTGGAAAAGACCTCTAAGATCATNCCTGGAGCGGTGCCTGGGGTTGTTGTGGCCCAAGGGCAGGACCCGGCACTTGGCCTTGTTGAACCTCCTCCATTGGCCTCGGCCCATCGATCCAGCCTGTCCAGGTCCCTCTGCAGAGCCTCCTGCCCTCCAGCAGATCAACACTCCCGCCCAGCCTGGTGTCATCTGCAAACTGACTGAGGGAGCACTCGGTCCCCTCACCCAGATCATTGATAAAGAGATTGAACAGGACCGGCCCCAAAACCGAGCCCTGGGGAACACCGCTGGGACCGGTCTCCAACTGGATTTAGCTCCATTGACCACGACTCTCTGGGCTCGGCCGTCCAGCCCGTTTCTTACCCAGCGATTTCCTTGGGCTTCCTTTCCAAGGCAAACAATCCAAAAAGATGTATTGAAGGAGGAGAATTCAATCTCTTTCTGACATATTTTAATACAAACAGAAGCAACTGTTTTCTTTTTTTCACGCTTTCATCCTGCCTGCACCTCCTCGCGGTGGCCTGGGGACAGGTTGCCTGTGCTTGGGAGGGTCGAGCGAGCGCTGGGCGATCGCGGGGTGCGGGGCTGAGAGTCGCCTGTCTTTGCGGTCGGACGCGGTGCTGGGGAGGGGTTGCTTGGCGCTCGGGTGTTTCTGGCTTGCTGGCTAAGGAGGCTGTGACAAGAGCAGCGGTGTGACCTGGTCACTGTCTCCTCGTGTACCTCAGGTCATAAACCTGTACCAGATGACTCCGGAGATGTGGGAGGAGAGGATAACAGCCTGGTATGCAGAGCACCGAGGCAGAGCAAGGTGAGCGTGTGCTGCCGGAGTGGGTCAGGGTCCCCCCACCTGAACCTCACCAGGGTTTGGGGAGCTTGGGCAGGTGACGGATGAGCTCTGCTGGCAGCGGGGTTAACCCCAGCACACCCACGAACGTTCTTTGATTGCTCTGTGTGTGCCCTGGTCACTGACGGGGGTCCTCGAGGGGATCTGGGACCGATGCCCAGTAAGGGACCACCTGCAGAGGGGCAGGGAGGCCAGCAAGGTGCTTTTTGGGTCGGGCAAAGAAATGGGGGTTCAGACTGATGAGGTGTGTTGCTGCCTCGGGGGGTAAAATGCTCCTTGTGGGGGATAAGCCTGAAGTCGGGTGGATCTGAAGCGGGGGGTCTCTCAGCCAGGGATTTCCTATTTATGTGTAAGGGATTGCGAGATGGACAAAGCAAGGCTTGAAGTGCTGCGTCTCGCTAGGCAGGCGTCAGCAGCCATTAGGATGCCGGCAGGCTGCAGAGTGGGATTTGCCGTTGGACTTTATTGATCCTGCCAGCAAAGACAGGCTTAACCTGTGTGGTAATGATGGTCCAGGCTCTAAAGCCTTGTGAGTGCTTAGGATCAGAAAGAGCAGCCATCCCCCTCTCTCTCATACTACCAAACATCGTAACACTGGCCTTTTTTTGTCTGACAGAGATGAAGCTGAAATGGAGTATTTGAAGATAGCTCAGGACTTGGAGATGTACGGAGTGAACTATTTTGCCATTAGGGTGAGTGTAGGTTGTGGGTCATGTTTTCTTGCTGGCGTAGCTCTTGTGTTAGCCTTCATCTTTTGCGTTGCTGTGAGAGGGGATAAGCGGAGCCTTGGAGAGCCAGCGGACCTGGGAGATGGGTGAGAGTCCCTGCTGCAGCGTGCGGCGCTGCTGGTGCCGGGGAGGCAGAAGCTCTTCTAATATGCGGTGCTGGTGGGTGACTGCTCAGGGCTGGTTGCTGAAGCTAACGATGGCTCGTGTCAGAGCCTCCGAGTGGAATAAAAGGGTTTTCTGCTCTTTTCCTTCCTCCCGTAGAATAAAAAGGGCACCGAACTGCTCCTTGGAGTTGATGCCTTGGGTCTTCACATTTATGACCCAGACAACAGGTTGACCCCTAAAATCTCCTTTCCGTGGAACGAGATCCGGAATATCTCATACAGCGATAAAGAGGTATGGATACATCTCCTCTCTTCCCTGAGAGCAGTCAGAACACAACTGCAATTTAAAATTATTTCTCTTAGCTTCTCTGTCTGCTGTGCTTGCTATCACCAGCTTAGCTAAGGGCAGCTCAGCTTCTCCAATTGAAACCTTAATTCCAAGCCTTTCTGAAACCTTCTAGGAGTGGGCGTACAAGAGATCAACTGGGAGCTATTCTCCTGTTTGGTTTTAGAGTATGTTCAAACCCGCTATGTTTTTGTGGTTTTTTGGTGTTTTTTTTTTTTTTTTCCAAAAAACAAAATTGCTGTTGATGTGCTTAGCCCAAATATCAAAGTTCAGAAGTTGAGAGCTCTGCTTTACTGTATGTATTGCAGTATATATTACTGTGTATATGTACTGTATTATGAAACATAGTGAGATGTATTCTTGGCGAGAAGAGCTCTTGCTTCTTGCCATATCATTACATCATCTTGAGTTTTCAGGCTGCCGGGCTTAGCATAACAGCTGGATTCTTTTTAGGAAGTTGAGTAATTTAAGCCTGCGATTGGATAGATATTTATTAAATCCAGAGCGTAAATATGAATCTTCCGAATCATTGGCCACCAAACCTAGCTGAGAATAGCAGGGAAATTGGCTGTGGAGGGGAAACCGATCTGCTCAATTTTCGTCTGTGAGAGCTGCTCAAAGAAGACCAGCTGCCTTTATGGTGAGGAAGAAAATTAACTTCTTAATTAAAAATTGTTTTCCAATTTAAACGTGATATTGATCAGGGTAAAAGCTAAAGGTTTCTCATCAGCTGCATTTATTGCACGGCTTGTGAAGTTTTATAAGTAGTAAGGCCATGCTGGAATTCTCTTCACTTGTTTTACTCCTTGAAAATAAAGAGCTCCACAACTCTGCAAAACAGCCCAGCACTTGGTGGCTTTCGAAGGCTTTCCTGCCTGTTACAGATGAACCCGGCAGAAACTGTCTGATCAGGCCTTGCCTCAGAAATCTGGGGATTGAAGCCTCCGTAACCAGGCCTTGACACAAGACTGTAATAGAGCTTTCTCTTGGGGGAAAGGACTGCCACCTTCCATCAGGTCAATCATCTGTGTAATAAGATGACCACAAGTAGACCTGACGTGATAGTGAACAGGCTTAATAGCTGGGTATGACGGCTACGTCGACACGACAGAGGGGTTTAATCCATCGTAACAAAGAGTGACTGCTTACGTGGAACTGGAATTCCTCTCCTGGCATATTTCTGCTGTTGCTTTCAATGACTGGTGGGGGTTCTGCTGGAGCCCGAGTCCAGGGACATTCACGCACGTCTGCCTGTGTGAAAGTCTTAAAAGATTGGCTCTCAAACTGACAAAACAAAACACTGCCAGGGCGAGTTCTGCTGAGCCCTTTTCAGGCAGAACAATGTATTGACAAATAAAGCTACTTTAATGGACACAGACTGCCTACTCGAGCGCTATCTCTTTAGCTGGTTATTTTTGTAGCGTGTGGGGGAGTGATGGAGTGTGTGCATGCCTTCTAAAAAACGCGGTGTTGCAGAGCACTCCATCTCTTCAAGTATCCTTTTGTTAGTTCAGAGTCTTCTGTCTATCCAGGGGCTGTATTACCGAAACTCTCGAGTCTGGCAATGCCACCTCTATCCTCTCGAGACACCCGCTGAGGGAAAGCTCTTTGGAGAGGGTAAACCCAGGCCGTGGTTAGAGCTGTTCGGTTGGCACACGGAGTGTCAATACAAGTTAAGAGTGAGGGAATAATATTTTGAATTACGGAGCACTCTTGTGACGTGGCTGACTTCTGGAGAGCAAAATGCATGGAAAATCCTTTTGGGGAGCCCTTGCGAGTGGAGGTGGCAGCGGGAAGGGCAGCAGCTCCTGTTGCTGTGTTCCTAATGCAACCCTCCTGCCCATCCATCCGGCAGCTGAGCTGGTTCTTCCTCCCTTTAGAAGTGTCATGAGTTTCTGCTGTTGGTTCTCGGTTCTCGACAGCTGCCAGGGGAGCAGCATCTTGCCTCGGGAGGTGCTGAGCTGTCTCTGCCCTCTGCAAGGTGCTCTGCAGAGGAGACCGGCTGTCGGGCATTGCAGTCCGTAGGCGGACAGCACTCTCCTTGATTCTACGGCACTCCTGTTTTTCTGACCGGAGGAACAGTTGTCTCCTTGGTTGCTTTTGATACTAGTTCTCTTGCTTGGCTATAAGCCACGGGGACAGCTCTCATCCTTGTTTGTCTGACACTGCTGACCTCCTCCGAGCCAAAGCTTTCAGTAAGACTTTTATAGCTGCACTTTTATTAAATGCACCGCTCTCTGATAACTCTCTCCCTCTTTATTTTTTCCTTCTCAGTTTACGATTAAGCCGTTGGACAAAAAGATTGATGTTTTTAAATTCAATTCATCAAAGCTGCGTGTGAATAAGCTGGTAAGTCTACAGACAGAGTAATTTTTATTGCCTGCAGCAGCAGTCTGCAGGCAGTACGAGACAATGTTCTTTTGAGGCTTTTCCTTCGAGCAGTGGGAGGGAGCGTGCTGGCCTGGCTGGACTGTAGATGGGATTTGGTATAGCCGTTACTATTCCGTCGTAGCCTCTAGAAAAGGGGGAAGCTCAAATCAGGCTCCTTCACAGAACCTCTCCCTCCTCTCCTGTTTTTGTGCTCCCTTTCTGAGCTCTCGGGTTACAGCTGACCTGCATGGCGGAAGCACTTAGTAAGTAAAACTTTCTCATCGCCCCCATCTTTGCTGCAGAGCCCCTTTCTTCTCCTGCAGATCTTTTCTGTTCTGCCCTGTGACGTAGATCTCCCTGTTTTGGGATGTACTGTTACCAGAGTTGCAGTCCTGGCTTTTCCTAGGCTTGTCCCCTCTGAGGACACTCCCCTTGCACAAGGATGGAGGGGGCTGCGTTGAGCTGTTCTGTTCAGCATCCGTGTTAGAGACCAGCTTTAGCTGGTGTTCTGGATTTGGTATCTGGAGGAGCTTTGATCCAGACTCTGTAGTAGCTGTGCACCGTTGTGACGTGGCACGAGGGACCTTTGCTGTCCTGGTTACAGGCTGTCCTGTTCCTCACGTCCCGTAGGGAAATGGGGCTTCCTGACAAAAGCCTCGTTCGCTGCACTCGTCAGGTTCGTAGTGCCGAGACTCCTCTGGCTCCAGAGAAGTAATTAGTGACTTGTGAAATGGAAGACGGGCATGCGCATCCGTCCTTTAGAAAAGAATCCAAGTTTAGAAACCTGCTTTTATTGCTGAAAAGAGCTTTCACTCCTGTGTCCCCACCCCTTTGCTAACCCTCCTCTAGTATTGCCGCCTTCCTTGTCCTCCTTGAGTACCAGAGGAAACCAGACTGGTGCTCAAAACCCTTCAGCAAAGGTATCTGAAGATGTCCAAGGAAGTTTTTGATAAGCTTTCTGTTTGTCCAAGAGGGAAAGTGGTTTTCCTTCTTTTTCTTTTTTTTTTTTTTTTAATCTCAGTGCACCTTCTCCCAACTGCAGGTTTAAAGCAAGTTCATCTTGAGCCTAAAGAAAGGGGGCAAGTGAGAACCAGGGAACCAGGCAGAGCTGTAGAATTCTCTGTTTTATTAATTGGCCTAATGCCTTTTTAGGGCTGGTATAAAACTTGCCAGAACCATGCTGTGCTGGATGTGCAGAAAACAGAAAATTGGTCTCTGCAGAGAGCTGATAGCCCAGGAGCTGGTGTTTGGTACGGGACTTGGCTGTGCCTTGGCTCCCTGCCCCTCGTATGGGTATGAGAGCTCATAGGGTTTGAGATCAGTGGGTAGAAGTGCTTGCAAGCACCAAATCAAAGCAGTTCTAGTGTTTTTGTGTGTCAAGAATACAAACCACCTCATCGTCATCACGTGTACAGCTGTTTCTCTCCGCTCTTCACCCTTGACTGGAATAGATTCTACAGCTGTGTATTGGAAACCACGACCTCTTCATGAGGAGGAGAAAGGCAGACTCGTTGGAGGTCCAGCAGATGAAAGCGCAGGCCAGGGAGGAGAAAGCCAGGAAGCAGGTGAGAGACATCTCGTATAACTAGACCGTGAGCCAAAATCAGAAATGGAAATGAGCTTGGAACAGTGTCCAGAATGACATCAAGCACATGGGGCAGCTTTGAGGGACGGTCCAGCTGAACATCTCCCGCTCCCACCTCACCAGTCGCTCTCAACTTGGCTCTGCAGGTTGATGGCAGCCTGGCAGCCCAAGTCCAGCCCCCACACTCAGGACCAAAACTGGGAGGACGGGAGGGAAGAGCTAATCTGAGTGTCCTACAAGTGTGCGTGCATCTTCCCTGCCTCGGTTTATGCCTGGGTTCCGTAGCTGGAAAGATGTAGCATGTTGGGGTAGTTGCTTGTGATTAAAACAGGGGCTGTCGGGGGGAGCTGTGCTTTGCCGTAGTTCTTTGCCTCATTTTCTAATTACATGGTGATGGAATGCACACCGACATTTCGGGGTGTGCAACCTGCATGCTAATTCGGTGCTGGCCTCCTTTATCTGCTGCAGGCCAGCCCAGGCGGCAAAAATGGCTCTTTGGAGGCAGCAGTGTGTAGCCGATGAGCATATATCAGCAAATTGGATTGTATGAATCATTGTTTTCTGCTCGTAGACCTTTTCTACTCACTGAAACCCGCACAGCTAATCTGAGTACTGGTGCTTAGAATATAAATGTCCCTTTCGCAATAAAGCCGCTAGATAGCAGCAGAAGAGGCCAAAGCAGTCACTTGCACCCAGGAGAGCCTTATGCTCAAGGGACTGCTAAGTTAATGGATTCGGGCATGACCACAGAGGTGCCTGCATGGTGCTGGAGTTGGGGTTGAGGTGCTCGGCTGGCCTGGAGATGTGATACGGCTTGTCTTGCAGGCACCTCCTGAAGCAGATCTCCTTCCCGTAGCTTGTGGGGTGGCAGGAGAGGACAGGACATGAGTCACTACGAGGGTAACCAGGCCAGCTCCTCCGGGGACGAGGGGCTTTTTGCTTCCCACGGGGATTCCTCTGGCCAGCAGGCAGTTGGCATTAGTGGAGCAAAAGGTCCTCTTGGAAGGAACAGCATTGTGCCCAAGCGCTGGTGGCTTCAGGTTTTGCAATCTTGTGAGTTTTTGGTGTGTTTGAACAACACCAGCAAGAGCTGAGGTCTTGTGCTTAGTTGGGTGGCTGGGAGAGGTGAGGGAGGTGACCCAGAGGCACTGAGAGTGAGCAGGAGCTTATTGCTTCGTGTGAGCTCTCAGTCCAGAGCGCTTGTGGTCTGCGGGAAAGGTCAGGTTCTGCTTGGGTTGGCTGCCCTCTCCCAAATCTAGCCACTGTGCTGTCTCACCGGCTCTCTCCTCCCTCCTCAGGATTCACCGCTGTTAACTGGTTCCAGATAGTCCTTTTATATTGGGAATTCTTAATTAATGCAAGTCCTAAGTGGGATGCAGATGGTAATGATAATTAATGAGGGGAACCTTTAATAGAAGGAAGCAGAGCCGTTACAGCAGTGGGCGTCCTGCTTTCAGAACACAGTTGGTGTCCAAGGAGCGGAGAAATGTATCTTGTCGCGCTTATTTCCCTTATTAAACCCAGCAGGTAGCCTGTGCAATGCTGCGAGTCCTTGCTGTAGCATGGATATTTATAATGCACCCATCTCTGTCGTGCTGGAGTGCTTAAACTTGGTGTGTTAATTAGCCCGATGGCTCCCTTTGGGCGCTTGGCTAGCGGAGAGGCAGTTGTCGGGCACGCTCTGTCTGCACAACACTCTCAGTGTCCTCTGGGAAGAGGTGGTAGGAATCTGGTGGGCTGTCTCAAAGCAGCTCGGATCTTCCCCTCCTGGAGAAGTATTGCTATATCCTGCAGACGGAGCTGGAGGGAGAGAGTTTGTCATATCTAGGAATTGATAGGGGTGGTCGTGCTCTTTGTGACCTGCCCTATAAATGAGTGGAAGTGAAGTTTCCAGCATGCTGGGTTAGATGTCTGATCAAAAGTAGCAGCTATCCACATCCTTCAAACTCCTGCCTTGCAGTGTGTCTATATTTAATATTTTGAAGATGCCCTCAGACTGCCCTTAAGCCCAGTCTTGCCGTCAGTTCAACTTGCCGTAAGAAACTCTAGGCGTAGCTGGAGCTCTTGGGACCCTACTTGTCTGAGTGCGCCCTGCGAGTCAGCGTAGGGGGGTCCTGTCCGGGGACGTAATCACCTGCAGGCAGCTTGTGGGGCAGCGCTGTGGGTAACCGCCTGCTCAGAGGAGAGGGGATTGTCTGGGGAACGGCACTCTTCAAGGGAGCAGATCCCCCCATTTAGTGAAGTTCCCCGAGCTGGTAAGCAGGTGGGAGGCAGCCGTGCAGTCCTGTGCTCTAACCCCCACATAGTGACCCTTTCGCTCACTATGGAAAGCTTTTCTAGTGTGTGTTATTTCTCCTCGCTTTCCCCAATACCTTTTTCCTAGATGGAACGGCAGCGCCTGGCCCGAGAGAAGCAAATGAGAGAGGAGGCTGAGAGGACAAGGGATGAGCTGGAGAGAAGATTGATGCAGTTAAAGGAAGAGGCAACGATGGCCAACGAGGCTCTGGTGAGTCTCTGGGAGGTTGTTTCCCCAAGCACTGCAGCTGTTCCTCACTCTTTCCGCTGCTGAAGCGTTTTAGGAAGCGCACTGTGACTGTCCTATGGCTATTCTCAAACTGCTGCTGGTGGATGGTCATCGGGAGGCTGGACGGAGTTGGTTTCATCCTGCTGCGGCAGGAGCACAAAGGAGGGTGATTTGGGACAGAGCCTGGGCACATCCAGGTCTTGGCTGCAGAAGGCTGCAGGCTTTCACGGAAGGGAGGGACTCTATGGGCCGTACGGAGCGAGAGCTCAGGGTCTGCGCGGGGTTTGTAAACACATTTGGGGAAATGTTCAGTGCGCTTGATGGCTTAATGTGCTTTAATTCTCAGATGAGGTCTGAAGAGACAGCAGACTTGCTGGCTGAGAAGGCTCAGATCACGGAGGAGGAGGCCAAGCTCCTGGCTCAGAAAGCAGCTGAGGCTGAACAGGAGATGCAGCGAATCAAAGCCACGGCCATCCGGACAGAGGAGGAGAAGCGACTGATGGAACAGAAGGTGCTAGAGGCAGAGATGTTGGCACTGAAAATGGCGGAGGAGTCGGAGAGGAGGTCAGAGGGTACAACCTTGCAGCTGCCTCTGCTTTGCTTTCCAATCCCCTTCTGACTTAGCTGAAAGAGCGGCTCCCACCTTGAGTTAGTCCATCCAACGGTTTGCAGCGAGCTCTTGGCCTCCCGTGCACGTACAACAGCAAATGGCCCCAGGGCTCAGCTGGTTTCTCTCTCCATCTCGCTGTTTGCCACAGCTGGGCTGTCCCCGAGTGGGAAACTGGTAGAGCAGTGGTGGCCCTAATCTTTCCCCGGGTTGGAGGTGGAGACCCTTCTCTGAAGCCTCCTTTGAGAGAGATACTGTGGTGGGAGCAGCAGGGAAAGGGGCCATCGGGTAGCGGGGGAGAAGGTACTGTGGTCCTTGGCACTCTGCCTTCTGCGCCCTGACAGCAGCAGCGGAAGCCAGCTCTACTTTTGGGTGATTTCTGCAAACACTCACTGCATTCCCCGAAGTATTTGACAACATTAATAATACCTAGGTTTTTTTTTTCCCTGCTGCATGGTAGAGCTACGTCCCTATTTCCTGTTTCTTCCTCTATTTACCTCTCAGTTGTTTAGTTCTCTTTACCAGTCGTGAGGTCTCTGTTTCAGGGTAGCCTTGAGGTCTCCCTAGCTCCCGGAGTCCTTGCTTCTTGTTAAAAATGGTGTTTCCATCCTCTTGATACCAGAGCCCGGGTCCCACGGTGCATTTGGTAGTGAGCAAGTAAAAGATCATTCTTATTTCCTTCCAACTCATTACTCCTTTCCGTGTGAGAGCTTGCTTGGTGTCAGCCCTCCTGCTTGGGCTGCCCTTGTCCATCTCTTCTAGCCTGCGTCTCTGTCTTGTGAAGTCTCCACTCAAATTTCAATCCGGCAGAGAAAGCTTCCTTCCCTCCTTTGGCTTTCTCCTTTTTGGGGGGTGTCCTTGAAGCTCAAGGGTAAATACTAGTTTTAGAATTGCTGGGCCCTGCAAGTAGGCAAAGCTGTGCCATCTTGAGTGCTTTTTCCTTTGTGAATGTAGTAAATAATCGTTAGTAGAGGCTTACTTGTCAGAAAACTGGCTCTCCTGCTGTAAGTCTGAGCTTAACTTCTGAAGTTGTTCTCCCCATTCTGGCATCTTGGCATGCTTCTCCAGCCCTTAGCCTTGCTCACCGATGCTCACACAGAGCCTGTGCTAGAGCTGCCCTTCTATGGCTTGGATTTTTGTGCTAATTAAAACATCCCACATGTCAGAGGTTTTGGAGTTTCCCTTGCTCAAATGAATTCTTAGTTTAGGTCTTGTTGCAGGGCAAATATCAACCTATTCTGCACCTACACTGTAATCCTGCTTCTCCATCTTCTCCTTCCTCTCAACTTCAATCTGATATTTGCCATTTGCTGTTTTTCTTTGTAGGGCGAAGGAGGCTGATCAGCTAAAGCAAGACCTTCAGGAGGCTCGCGAGTCTGAGCGGAGAGCAAAGCAGAAGCTTTTGGAGATCACCAGCAAGTCGTCCTACACGGTAAGAGTGTTCTGTATCGTAATCCCCAGTTCCCAGCCAGTGAACGTGTCCTCTTCTGTAGTCTGGAGGGGTCTCGTGTCTCCGTCCCATCGGTGGAGGGGTACGAGCTGTCTCCCTGCGTTGCTTAGCAGCTGCTCAGAAGCACTGAGCAGTGCTTGCCCTGTTCATCCAGGCACCCCATCCAGCAGGTGATCACTTTGCTCTTCGGTTTTTTTTTCTTTTCCCCCACCTCCCCTGCCTCATGCTACAGGAGCAAGGGAGCTGCTGGTGAAATTAAAGGCAGCAAATTTTAAACCAATTTAACAACCATGTCAGAGCCATGCTTTGCTAGCACGTGTGGAGTGTACCAGCTCAGCAATAGCCTTTAAAATAGGGTTAAAAACTTATGAAATGGAGGATGTCCTTATTCTTCTTAGGTGGGATAAACGTTGTTCAGAACCTGTAAATTCATTCTTTAGGCATAAACTGGTCACCGTGCCTCTATGTGCTGGAAAAAAAACTTCTTTGAAGGGAGATTATTCCATAATTGCCCGTTAAGAGGATTTCACACCTTCCTCTGAAACATCTGGTCCTGGTTGCTGCTGGGGACTGAAATGCCAGACTAAATGACCATTGCTCTGATCCGTCTGGCAGTTCCTTTCCTCAACTTCTCTAATTGTGCTGCAGGGCCTGCAAAACCCATCAAGTGCTCCCCTCCCTGCAGCTCACACCTGCCTCGGCTGCTGGTTCGGCTGCCTCGCTGTCCCGAGGGGTGAAGGGGGAAGAGCTCGACAGCTTCGGGAATAGACTCAACAGACGTACCAACCTGTCTAGTACTGAAGTTTTAATTTGTACCTGCAGGCTCCTTCCCCCCTCCTCCGGAAACTTTTGAGGAGCAGATTGAAGAGGGCTTGAGATGAAGTAACTTTTCATCCCAATTCTCTGAAGTTCCCTGCAAAAATGTTCAGAAGCTTTTAAAAACGGCAGTGATGGAAAATAGTCAGGTGCTCTTAGCCGTGGGACGCTCAGTCAGGTGCATTATAAAGCTTAGCTTTGCAGTGCTCCTTATTTGACAAGTCACTAGGTTTCTGGGATCAACCAGTTCTTTAATTCTGGGTTTAACTTGTGCACAGGGTGGAGTGTCCTCACTGAAACTCTGCTGCGTGGCTACATCAGTATTGATGTTTGGGCAGCTCTTACATGTCCATGTTCCCTTGTGTGGCTGCGTCCATCCTTAGTCAAACCGGCTAGCGAGCCCTTCTGCGTAAATGCCCGGGAGCCGCGTGGCTGCGTTCCTGCCTGCGGAGTTAAAGCCTCGTTAGCGGGAATGTTGTAGGGTCACCTGGAGCTCAGCTCCACCTCTCCAGCTGCATCTGCCTGGGGCCAACCCACGCAGAACTGCCTCCTCCAGACACACGGCACTGCGTCCTCTCCCTTCCCTAAAGAGCCTTGGCCGTCCCGACACGGCTGCCGGTGCCAGGAGGGAAGGGGACATGCTTTTTTCTTCCCCAGTTAGGTGGCAGGTTCCCTCCTGCAGCTGCCGCTCCTCCTGCCCCTCTGACAGCCCGGGGAGGAGCTCCGCGTCGCACAGACGCGACGGCTGCTGTTTCCCAAGGGCAGGAGGATGCAAGTGTGACCGTTGTGCCCATACCCAGGTGACAAACACCTTGCTGGCCCTTCCATCCCCTATTACGCCGGTCTGGCTTCTCCCTTCCCCGGTGGCCTCCCTCATCGCTCTGCTGCGTGCGTGTTTGGGGCAGACAGGTGAGAGGTGCTGAGATCCTGCTCCTGCGCACCACTTGGGAGCTGGATTTGGGCCAGCACAGCGGCAGCCGGCAGGCAAGCGCAGCCCAGCGTGGCCTGAGGGATGAAGCAGTTTTGAAAGCCGCTGTTGGGTGGCTTGTGTCCCTCAGGCGAATGGCAGCTCTGCCAAACAGTGCAGGATTCCAGCTCCTCTCTTCCTTAATGAGGGTGTAACGCTGAGCTTGTTCTTCTCTGTGGTCCCAGTACTTGCGCTGTGTCGTCCCCTGGCACTGAGAGCTAGACAGGACTTCCCCCTGGGGGAACAAGAGCAGGAGAGGAAGTGGGGAGTGGATGGATGTGTTGCAGAAAAGGCAAGAAACAGTGAAGTTTTTTTTTTTCCCTTGTAACTTTCCAGTCTCCCATCCTGGTTCTTTGAAGCTTGTTTCTGTGTCTTCTTAGTCCTTGAAGCCCAAGCTGCTTTTGTGATGGGACTGGTAGGTGATGCATGAGAAAGAAGACGTGAATCTGAGTCTCAGGCCATCGGGGCTGGGAGAACAATTCATTCTTTACTGACTTGGCACCAGCTCTTTGCCTCCTTCATTGCCCTTCAGGTACCACTGGTGGCAAGACTAAAGGCAGTCATCTCTTCTCTGATCCTCTTGAAGCAGTAAGTGGCTGTCTTGGGCTTGCCCAAATTCTTGAGCAGCGACGTAAAGGCAGTGGCAGGAACAGGAGGAGCTCTCCCTGCGGCAGACTTGCTCTGTGCTTCCTCCGTGTCGCCTGTCTCGCTGCTCTGTGCTCCAGAGGGATGACCACTGTCAGCGTGGTGCTTGCCTCTATTAACTGCAGGAAATTGCTTTAATGCAGTACGGGGTTACGCAGTTCGTTCCAGGTGAGGAAGCACATAAGGGAAAAGGTCTGTGTCCCCTTTATCATCCCGTGTCCCAGTGACACCCCGCGTCCCCTGGATTAAAAATCCTTGCACCTTGTGCAAGACTTGCCTGGGATTATTGCAAACGGCAGGGAAATACTTTGCTCCAGATACTAAGCCCGTGCCTTTGAAAGCCCTCAGCATGCTCTTTGCTTTCCTTACTCTTCCTCACTGCTGCTGCTCTCCGACTTCTCCACCAGTTTTTTCGTTGCTTTATGCAAGAGCGGTGCTGAGGAAAGGTGAGGAAGTGGCTGTAGTAACCCTGACAAATTGGCATCTGGACTTAATGATTGCAGCAACTGAAATTCCTGCCCAACTGTTACTGCTGCTGTTTGTTTTTGTTTTTTTTTAAAAAGCTTGTGCTGAAAAAAATGCTAAAGGTTGTTTGAAGGCCAGCAGGCTGGTTCTGACGATCCTGGCTCCCCTGCACAGCCGAGGTTGTGGAACCTCACGTGAGAAGGCACCTGTGTGCCTTACAGGGAAGAGACTTGAATGACAGTGTGATGCAAGTATTTAAATCAGTTAAGCGCTTTGGCAGACCTGTCCCCTTCTCTTCGAGTCTGGAATTTAGGTACTCAGTTGTCCCTTTCAGCACCTGCTCCAGAATTAATGTGGCTGTGTTCTGCGCTAGCAAAAGGGAGTAAGAAACCGTGTTTCCTTGTCGTGTGAGTCTAACTTACCTGTAACACTCCAGCCAGACCAAGCAGTGCAGTTTCGGGTGCCGCCTTGTTTATGCTTGTATTAGGTGTTTGCGTTCCAGCTTTGCCTCTGCAGGGTAAATGAAACGTCGTCCCTCTCAGGTTTGTCCAGCCGGAGAGCGAGCGGGGGACGAGCCCTGGCTGTTTGTGAATTCCAGGCTGGCAGCCAGGGAAGAGGCAGGTTATTGTGCAGAGTAAATCTGTCACTGCCCTGGCGCTAGCGGTTCTTGTTGAAGCAGAGCTAGCTGCAAACAATCCCTGGAGTATCCCGAACAGGAGAAATGAGGGAAAGAAGGAACCAGCTGAAGCTCGAGATCTCGTTTGTTGGGGCAGGTACCCCAGAACTGTCTCACCAGCTGTTGGTGTGTGCTGCAGACAGCCTGCCTCTGCAGCACCGTCTCCTGCCGTTCCCCAGTCCAGACTGGTTTGGGCACGTTGTTTTCATTACAGGAATCCTTTAAAGCACCATCTAGCAGAGAGGTGGGTGACCTTTTGGATGCCAGGCTGGACTTCTCGTATCCAAAGCGAGAGCTGAGCACGCTGGCAGCGGTTCTGACTCAGATTCACGCGCACCGTCTGCCATCTGAAGCTGCTGTGCCACCCTTGACGTGTGCCATTGCTTGCGACCTCATCTAATGTACTGCAAGAGCAGAGTGATGAGTTGAGTCGGGATGCTTTTCCTCTGCTGGTAATGAGCCCATTTGTTAGAGGTGTGACAGAATTTTTGACTGAGAGAAGGGTCATTTTTTTAGGGGAAGATAAAATCTGAGGGCCTAGCAGCGTGTGTCAGTGGGGGATATCGCAGCATTTTGTAGGATGAAGAAAGTCCCAAATCCTTGCTCAGCTGCAATATAAGTGATTCCCTGTGTTATCTCTGCATTTCCAACTGAATCTAGCAGTGGTTCCTAAACACTTGGAACTGTAAATTACTGCGAAGAGAGAAATGTATCAGTGCATCTCCATGGACCTTACTGAAATTGCATCCCAAGTTAACCCTTGGGGTTACGTTGTTCTTCGCTCACGCTGTGGGGAGCAGTGGAGTGCAGGACTCTGCTGTCATACAGGGTCTCACGTTGCCCCTCTTCACCGCTTGCACTTTTTAAATTTGATTTAATGTTAAACAGCTGTCAGAAGTCTCCCAAGCGGCAGCTTCTGTCCGATGGTGTTTTAAGTAGCGCAGCAGTGATAAAACGTAGATTTTGTGAAGTTTTTTGTCAATAGATTCTGAAGGCAGGTAGTGTTTTGTCTCTTCTTTACTACCGCAAAGAGCGGGGTCCCAGACAAGCCACAGCTCTGAACTGGAGAGCCAGTTGGGAACGGAGCACGGGGATCTTCAGGCTGATCTGGTGCTTGGGACGCTGGGCTTGTTTGCTGCTCTGCTTCTGCAGCGCCTTGGAGTGCTTGCCATCATCTGTGTTAAAACATCACCGGCTGAAAAAGAGCCTTGTAATCTGCTCTCCAGAAAGTTTCAGGCTGGTTTGGACAAATGGGGTTGTGGGCTGTGCCACATCAGGAATACATGTGCAAACGATGAATCCTTCCAGTTCAGCACCACTGCAAGGTAGAATACACCCAACTCCAAGGAGAGTGTGTTGTTACCTGTGTGAGTAGCAGATCAGGACCTCATTACAGCATTAGTAAGTAGCACCTGTACTGCGCGCTTAGGTGTTGCTCTGATTTTACCTCTGTGTTGCAGAACATTTGCTGCAGGAAAACTTTTATGGCCAAAAGTGATTAATTCACACTCTCTCTCTTCAGCAGTCCATGAACTCAAGTACGACAGCACTGCCTACCGACCTGCCAAGCTTCAACCTCATCAGCGAGAGCCTGTCCTTTGACTTCAAAGATACGGACATGAAGAGGCTTTCAATGGAAATCGAGAAAGAGAAGTACGTGGCCTGCATCCAGGCCGGGCCAGGGCTGGGATTTGTGCCTTGGTTGCAGTGGGAGGAATTGCAGTGGGCCTGAATGTGACTTTTACGTTCCAGACGAGCACGGGAGGTGAAACGGGGAGAAGTCTTTTGGGTTCGCATTTACCAGGTCGTTAGTAGCTCTGCCCAGAGCGTGACGTAGCTGCTGGTTGACCATTTCTCTGGGTGGGGACCTGCTGTCACAGATGCTTCCCTACTCCCCTAAAGGCGAGTTTAAGCACGCTGAGCCCTGCACCAGTCAGTTCCGCTCCGTACGGTTAACCCGGCTCTTGGTTAGGCTTGAATTGTCCATGTTGGTAGAAAAAGTCAACAGCAGTCTGACTGCTGGTGCGCTGAACTATTGCAGGCTGCCGCTTGTGCATTTGCAGTGTGTCCAGAGAATGTAAAGACAGCTGGAGTCTGTGCTAAGGTCCCACGTTAGGGCTTTAACCCCTTTTTCTTGGAATCTGTGTCATGTTGATATATAAAAAGTGTGCGCAAGCAAGTTTGGATGTGATTATGAGCTTTGATCTTGTGTTTTCCTGAGGGTGTAAGTGTAGCCTTCAAAATTACAAATTTAGCAGAAATCAAAGCAGATCAGATTTTAATCTCTGTAGTAATAATGTGTTTGTTCATTGATCGGGTGGTAGATCAAAGCTAGAAGGGCTCTGCCATAGCGCTCCGGCCAAAACTTCCTGGGGCTGGAATGAAACGCCCCTGGACCCCACTGCCTCTGCAGAGTACCCTCTCCCGTGTATGAAATAACAGACCACTTCGCTAGAGACAGAGGTTAAAAACTTTCCCTAAAGCTAGAAGGAAAAAGATAGAAGCTGAAAATAACAGGATAATTCCTGGTTCTGTACCCAGGTTGCTAACTAGGTCATCCCACTCTCCTAAGCAGGAGGAGCTGGGCTCTGCCAAACGCTGAAAGCAATAACATGCTTTCGCTGACTTCTCCGGGACTCTCTGCGTTCCTCGGGTGTTGAGATAAACCCCGCTAGAAATTTTGGCACTCTGAAAAGGTTCTTGTTAGTCTGCTGGTACTTTGAGCTGGGTCTCGGTGTTTAATCACAAGTACAAGGAAGACATGGTGTGATTTTTCTCCAGTCGATGCTTCATCATTTAAGGCAGTTAGGGCTGAGTCCTGAGAATGGTTTGGTTTGGTTTTTTCTCTTTCTTTCTTTTTTTGGGAGACCTTTCTCTCTACCAGGGATGCTGTGTGTCTAAAAGATACCTGATGTTTTGGGGGCAGTGCTTGCTGCCACATGGTTTACAAGCTAAATCCCTCTAAAACATGACAAGTCAGTACATCAGGGTCCTGCCTTCCTGGAAGGATTCGTGCCTTTGAGTTTGTGAGCTGGGTTTGGGAGAGGGTGCAGTGGAGCAGAGCAGCGCTGCTTAAACCGCTGTCTTGTAGACTGGAACTGCGTAACGTTAACCTGTGTCAGCTTCGCTCAGAAATGGGGAGACTTACAAATATCATCCAGCAGCTCTAGTTTGGCTTTATTTTTTTATATATTAACATAACTTAAGTTTTGTTCTTGGGTCAGCTGTCTGGGTCCTCTTTTTAATAATGAACAAATCATTGCTCAGAGTAGTTTACTGTGTGCTCTAAACGAATGTTGTCAGTTCCCCACACTAAAAGTGATGAAGATAAGGTTTTTCTGTTTTAATTCCGTTATCGGCTGCCACGGTATCATGTCACCACGTGCAGCTGGCCAGTACTAACCCAGGACTCTTTTGTGTGTGCTAGGGTGGAGTACATGGAGAAAAGCAAGCACCTGCAGGAGCAGCTGAACGAGCTGAAGACAGAAATTGAGGCACTGAAGCTAAAGGAGAGAGAGACAGCTCTGGATATATTGCACAACGAGAATGCCAGCCGAGGCAACAGCAAGCACAACACTATTAAAAAGGTATCGGAGGGCTCCAGTTTGTATCTCGCCTGATGAAATCCTTTAAAAACAACAACGAAATAACCCTTCCGTTTGGTTCAGCTTTTGCACAAGTTGTTATAATAAAATTGTTTGATCTAGGCTTTCTTCCCCGGCTGCTTAGCTTCGAACCAGGGTGCAGAGAATTTCAGCTTCTGGTGGCTCCTGGTTTATATTTGCCACAACCAAGCCTTGTCTCTTCAGTGCTGTGTGAGGGGGTGCAAAGGTCTCAAGGCTTGAAGGTCTTGCTGAACCCTCACAAAAGCTGTACAGGGGTGCTGTTAGAAGGGATCATCCTAGTGACCCCCGGAACAGAAAAGCCCTGCCTGCCTATTGCAACCATTCCTAAAGGCATTGCAAGGAAGCAGTCTTGAGCTTGGCTGGTAAATAAGGGCAAAAATACTCCTGACTTAAGGGCTCTCAGTAGAAAAACCAAAAGCCTTATCCTCTCCTTTAATCTGTTCTTGAGTAACTTGTAGTGCAGCTTCAAATACTAACAGCAAAATCTTTCGCTAGCGGGGTGTGTGTGAGGTCTCTGCTCCCTGTGCTGTGGACCCTGGAACCACCTGCCTCTAGAAGTGTGTTTGGGATGAATACTTAGCCAAAAAGTTAGGATGGCTGGGTCTGCTAGCCCGGGAGTCACACCTGAAAGGTCACAACAAAGCCCGTTCTTTATTTTTTACATCCAGTCCTTTTCCTTTTGCTTAGTTGCTCTGCTGTTCTCCCAGCTGGGCTCAGTGTGATGAGGGGCTGCGGGCACATCCGTAATCGGTACGGTGGGATGTCGTGGCCAGCCCCGCTCACCTGCGAAGGCTTTTACCCTGCGAAGGTTTTACCAGCTGGCTTTCTGCTGGCAGCTGTGCTTGGGAAGGGTTTGGAAAGCTGTACGGCACGGGATGCAGGTTGTGGCAACAACTCCAGGTTTTAAAAACAAATCTTACTCTCTTTACTACTCCCAGCTGAGAGCTACGTCTGAAAGGATTTGAAAATACCAGTTTGTGCCAACTTCTGTGGCTGGCAGTTTATGATCAGAGAACTGGGGCAGGAAAGTGAATCTAACATGTCTCCTTTCCCAGTTTCCCTGTACTAGCCCTGAGCTATTCAAGTTCCTGTCCCTCCAGAGCGGAGAATATAAAAATCTTCACAGACCCTTTTGTCATCGTAGAATCTGAAGACATTTCTGCTCCCAGTAGATTTTGTTAGGTTTTGTCTCTGTGCTCAGAGTCCTCAGTTTAAACAGAAAATGCTAAATTTTCACTTCTGACACAGACGAGTTCATAGAGAGCTGATGGTCCCACTTGTCTCACTTAAGGAAGGTGGCTGGGCAATCATTTTGATGTCTGTCAGGGCTCGTCGCTGTAATTGGGACGGTGCGGTCAGCCTTCCTTCCTCTGAGGCTGGAGTCTTGTCCTGTCCCTCCCCTTCAGGAGGGGACCGAGGCTGCCCGGCTCCTGCGTCTCAGCCGGAGGAGCAAAGGCTTTTAAATAATAAACTATTAGTCGAGCACATCAGAATAAAATTACAGACTGCTTTTGTTCATGCCACCAGGAGGTCAGGAGGGCTTTTGTCTTTGCAGTTGTGATGGAAAGGAAGATGCAAGACGCTGGAAATGGGATAGCAGTTTAGCAACACTTAAATAATACCACCCTTCTGCCCCACCTGGAAGCCACCGATCACTTCAGCACTCCGGGCAAACTGTACAGATTGCACAAATGACCTGACATTACTCGTATCACAGAGGATTATTATTATTTTTTTGTTCATTTTATTTTGCTGGTTTAGCCTCAAGCCCAGGGCAGAAGACCTATCTGCATTTGAGACTTCAAAGTAGGTTATTCCAAGGTACTCTGCGTGGGGTGATGGAATCACCGGCTGTAACGCTAACCCGTGCATGAGCTTGCCTGCGATGCGCACCGCTCTAGCCAGCTCCCGTTGCTGCCACCCCTACAACGCTCCTTACGCGCCGGTGCGGTGCCGGTGAGACCGGGCTCGCCGCGGCGCAGCACCCTGCCCGTCCCCGCGGTGGACCCGTGCAGCATGTCGCAGGCAGCCGCCCTGCCCGGCTCTCCCTCCCTCGGTAGCGCTCGCAGCCTCTCTGCATTCGTTTTTGCACCTGATCCTCCGTGCTGGGAAGTGTCTGTCTTGGCAGAAGTTGAGTTGGTGACATCAGTGGGGGAGTGCAGGCGTAGACGCTTAAATAATTAAAAATGCCTGGTTTTGCTGTGCTGCTGGTGGCTGGGAATCTATTGGAGGTGCAGGGTGGCCTTTGAAGTTTTCTTTAATGAAGTAAACCAGGACCTTCCCCCTTGTTTGCTGCAGAAGGAAATTCAGAATTTAAAAAAAAAAAACAAACAACAAAACAAAACACAAAAAACCCAACAAACAAACAAACCAACCAAACAAACCCCATCAACTCTTTGCTGCCAAAACTGTCATAACCGGCTAAAAACGCACACCTCCGTCTCGGAGCGGAGCAGCACGGGGACGCGTTAATTAGCATCTGCCTCTGAGAATTATCACAGGAAGGTAAAGCAGGCGGCTGCGGGCAGCCGGCGCCTGCAGGCCGCTCTGGGGCAAGGCTGCAGCTGGGGTGGTGCCGGCGGTAACGCCGTTCCTCGCCATCGCGCCTGGGGACACCGGCTGCCAGGGCCGCGCTCCTTCCTGCGGCGATGCCTCTGCCTGGCCCCCGCCTCCTTCGGCGCGCCGGTGGCTCCTGCTCTGTTGAGGCCACGTCTCTTCTTTCCACAGCCTGCTTTCCTCCCAGGATTTGCCCTCGGTCCGCAGGCTGTGTGTGTGCAGAGCATCGACTCCCTCCTTTGGGAGGATGAGTTTGGGGAAGCTTTTTTGCTCTTTCCTCGACCGTGGTTCTCGCACACCCACGGGGTTTAGCGAGTTTTGATGGTAGTGCTAAGGGAGGAAAGGGCATGGATGCCGCGGTGGCAGCGCTCACGAAGGCGGGTGGCAAACCTGCCTTTGGGAAAAGGCTTTAGTTAAAAGTTACTCTGAGGGCTTGCGCAGCCCTGCCTGCATGGCAGGCACGTACAACCGACCATGGAGCAATTTCTCAGCACTTCTGGAGCTGTAGAGCGGAGGCAGGAGGACGCTTTAGGTGCAGGCTTTTTCCTGGCCGGCACCCAGAAGCGATCAGCACAGGTTTGTGCCGTTCTTGAAGGGACCAGCCCTTTCAGGGCTGCGTGCAGCGCTATAAATCATTCCAGTTAGGGTTTTGTGCCGGCTGGCTGCTGCCATCCGCTCTCGGCGGGGCTGCGCGTGTCCCCAAGACCAGCCGCTCTCGTTGTTAAGTGTTTCCTTGGGAAGAGGGAGGAAGTGGCTAAAACGAAGGGTGACCCTGCAGGTCTGGGGCGCCTCGGGGGAGGCGTTGGGTGTCTCTCTGGGGCAGGCTGCCTGCGCTTGAAACCCGCCGTCCCGTCCTGACTGGCTTGAGGAACTCCGTGGCAGGTGAAATTGGGGCGAAATCCGCTTGTGGCCACAGCATGAGGAGGTGAAATGAAGCCCTGGCAATTTGTGAAAAGACTAATCCAGCAGCTGGGAGAGATTCGGTGCCTGGGAGGAGCCCCCATGATTAAACCAGATGCACAGCAAGTGCTGCAGTGTGACCTCTGGGTTTTGTTGCCTGCCTTTGAAGATGCCTGCTAAGTTTTTCATGTTTAATTATGTGGTTAACATGCTAATTCTTTTTTATGAGCTCTGTGGGCACAGCACAAGCACCTCATCTGGAAACTGATTTCCCTTCTCCGCAGCGCTCTCCGCCGTGGGCTGGCGCTGCTGACTCCAGCTGGCTCGGTGTCGGGAGGGTTTGTCACTTAGGCTGTGGTAGAAGATGAAAAAACCCACTTCTTCCTCACATTCGCCCGTGTAGGAAGGCTCCCAGGACAAGCTGCTGCTTTAAATACAATCAGGTCTTTCATTCCTGTTGCTTTCTTCTTGCACAGTCATGCTTGCTTACTGTGATTTAAGCCCTTTGAAGTAGCCAGGCAAGGAGCAAATCTCCACTCCTGTTCCCAGACAAGCGGCTTTGTCCTTGAGCAGCACTCTGGTCCTTCGACGGACAGGTTTGGCCTTTCTCTGCCAGGCTCTCCAGCGGCTCTCGGCTTTTTATTGAACGCAGCGTGTCTCTGGGGCTCGAGCTCGCTCCCTGGGGCCAGCGCTCTTGGTGCCTGCGGGGGCTGTGCGGACGTCGGTGTTGCTGACGGGGCTCTTGCCAGCTCCTCTCCCGGCTGATCCTGGTTGTGGTGCAGCATTGCCCTCAACTTGGGTAATGCAGGATTTTTTTCCTGTCATTGAGGGACTTGGGGTTTGGATAAGCTACTTCAAATCTGCTTATTTATCACCAGTAGACTGGTCTGGGCTTCCTCCGTCACTGGGCCACAGACGGTCGTGTTCTGCCACGTTCCTACGGGCGCAGCATCGTCTCCTTCGGGTTTAGGCAAGGAGCAGCTCCTGGCTGCCAAGCACGGAGGGGCGAGCGAGGCAGGGCAGGGTGGACTGCTGCGGGCTTGGCTCCACTCCTCTCGCCTTCGAGACATGCTGTGGTCTGTCCTCTACAGCAGCGTAAGGACACTGGTGAGGTAGTGATGGGCACTGCCGCCCGAGTCTCTCGTGATGCTGATGGGAAGCTGCTGTGCCACCACCAAATGTCATGAGGCTACTTAATCATCTTGGACAGGCTGAAGGTTTTCGGGAGGCTGCGTTGGGGCAGTCAGCTTCTCTGCCCGTTTTCCAGCTGTGCCTGGCTGGCATGGTGCTAGGGATCACTGAAACGTGTCCCTCCAGGACTTGAACAAATCTTTTGGGGTCTCTTTGTCATCTCCTGAGGACTCCCTTCCTCACCTCTCCCCTTCTGGGACCTGCCGACTCCCCTGCGTGAACCAGGTCCGCTTTGCTCCGGTGGTTTGCAGGGGAGATGCAGACCCATGGCCCTTTCAGGGAAGGAGGATGATGTTGTGCCTCTGGAGCTTCGTCCCGCAGAGGGAGGGGACCAGCGAAGGAGACGCTTCTGCTCTGGGAAGGGCAGGAGGGAGCCTGGGTGGCACAGAGCAGGCTCAGCTGCACGCGGGTGGGTCCATCCTTTCCTGTGGATCCTTCGACAGCCCGGACGCGGATGAAGGGCTCTTTAGCCTCACGCAGAACCGCAGCATCGCCGTTGTTGTATAATCGGCTTGTTGTATAAACACCGGCATTGCTGTATAATCCGCTCCCACCAGGAGAGGAGAAGGCTGCAGGGCAGAGCGGGCAGGCGACCAGCGAGGGACTTCCCAGGAGGAGCAGCACCGACGTTTCCCATCCCCTCCGGAGCTGCGAGCGTAGAGAGGAAAGAGGAGCGAGGATTTGGCTTCTTGCCCTGCCTGGGATGCAGGCGAGAGCTGGGAGATACCCGGGGAGCAGAGCAGCTCTGGGCAGCTGTGGGCACGCAGGAGGAGACGGAGGCGCATCCCACGTAGGTCTTGCCCACACATCCCCATGTGCGCGAGGCCGTGTCCCTGCTATTTTAATTTTCTTTCTGTCCTGCTTCTCCTCGGAGCTGGGAAGCAAAACTCCCTGGCAGCTAAACTGGGACAGAGCAGCCTCCTTTCCTTGTTTACAAGGAGCGAAAGGAAACTAGGAAACGTCAGACCTATCATCTATTTTTGTGGCAGCCTTTGAAAAGCGTTTCCTTCAAATGGAGCATCATCTTCTCTCTTTTAAACGCACTCATCAAAGCGTTGGAGGCCGGGGGGAAGTTGTGCTTAGGAGAGAATAAACGGCAGCGTGGGAGTAAGAGAGAAACGGAGAGGGGAAAAAGAGGAAGGTTTTGGTTTCCAAAGTAAATGTGGGAATTGAGAGGTCCACCTGGCTGGTGGGGACTGGGGAAGGGGCAGGGATGGAGAAGGATGTTCAGGGGAGCAGGGCGGGGAATAAAGAGGATTTACTGTATGCAGCGCCCGGGTGATGATTTAGCAGGACCGTAAGTCTTCTTCCCAGCAGCAGGAGGACGTCCCCAGCATTGCGTGGGGTGAGGCGATGCCCCGGGGGTGGCACAGGTCACCCTCTCCTCCGGCCTGGCCGGGCTGCAGGATAAACAAAGAAATGGCAAGGAAATGAGAAATTTTAAACCTCTCCCCGTTCCTCGGGACCTGGCAGGACGGGGGCAGGTTGATATGATGTGTCCAGAGAAGGGCAACGNCCCGTGGCCCCTCTCCAGCCCGTGGGAGGGCACCGGCTCTGGTGGGCTCGCTGGGAGCCCGGCCGGTTTCTCTCTATTCAGTTTGCCCTGCCAGCAGAAGTTGTGTGCCTGCAGTTATTGGGTTAGCCGCTCTATAACGCATTTGGCTATGAGGGACTTATTGGCTTGCTTTTGTTTGTTTGTTTTTCTTAAATCAAATCAGTCCAGCAGCCCTGGGTAAAAGCAGAGCTCGGAGGAACCCCAGTGCAGGAACGCAAGGAGCGGGACTCTTCCCTTTCTCATATCTTGATTCATTTGAGCTCTGGCCGCTTAATTGCGCTGCTTCTCTCTCTCTCTCTCTCTCTCTCTCTCTCTAAATTTTCTTTGATGGCTCTGGTAGTGCATTGTGGAGCCCACCCTCCCTCCTGCAGAAGGAGATTATCATAATACTGCTTGTAAATCAATTTTTTTTTTTTCCTCCCCCCTCGCTGCACTGACGAGAATGTAACTCGCTCTTAATCACTCTGCCTCGCCTGCGCGGTGTTACGGTACGGGTAGATATATTTATTTCTCCTTGCCTGGCCGGGCAAAGGGGAGGCAGACAGTGCAAAAGAGTTTGCGGAGGTGCTGGAGGCCACCTTACGGCTTCCCCCCAGCAGACGGTGGAGAGGGGGCTCTGCTCTCCTCCCTGGCTCTTCTCCTCCCTTTCATAGCCCGGTGCAGAAAAGAAAAGAGCAAAACCGGTTGCCCCCTGCGTGAGGGAGTGGGATTTCCCTGCAAAGAGCTGTCTGGGGCTCGTGCTTTTGCAGCCGAACGGAGGTGGGGGGCTCCCCGCACCCACCGGCTTACGCAGCACCTCCGTGTACCCCCAGCGCTGGGTGGGATGAGTCAGGCTCCGGGGGCTCGCTGCCCCCAGGAGCCTCCCTTGGCTCTGCCCGTCTTCCTCCGACGGACCCCTCGGGTTTTGTCGTGCCGCAGCCGTGCCACGCTCGCTGCCCAGACCAGAACACCAGAGTTCTCCTGCCATGGGAGCGAGGATAGCCCTGCCAGCGATTGCTCAACAGCAAGAAAAACAAGAATAAAAGAAAGAAAAAGAGAGGTGGGGGGCCAGTTCTCCCTCCAGGCACAGCGGAGCATGGGTGGTGGAGAGTCAGGGTGCAGGCAAGAGCGATCCTGATTTCCTCTCTGTTTATTCATGTGCCTGACTGTAATCGGATGTGAGGAGGCAGCTGCCTGAGAGCTGCCGGGCAGCCCCGACTCCCGGTGCGGCAGGTCCCAGCGGCGGCTGCTGGAGGTGACTTTGCTCCAGGGCTGGTGGAGGCAGAGCAGCCCCTTCCTCTGACCGAGGTCTCAGCCCTAACCCGGCTCCTGTTAACGAGAAATACGCCAACTGTGCCCGTATCCCGCTCCTGTGGTGCTTTTTTAACGCCCTCCAGGGAGAAGGACAGACGGAAGCTTCTCTTTGGGGGGGCCTAAATGGGAAGGAACCCCCCTGCCCGGACACCAGCACTGCACGAGCCTCCTGGCTTTCTCAGAAACATCCCGAGCGCGACGTGGGGGTGATGAGGGACGGGGGGTGCCCCTGCACGGTGGGAGCGAGCGTGGCAGTGCGGGTGCCTGCCCCGTCGCCGTTGAAATCCCTGGGGACTTTGCCTTTCAGGTGGCTAAATCTGGCCACTGCTGAGTGCCTCCGAGCCACAGGGCATAACCCTCTTGGGAATCAGCGCTCACACCTCTCTGCAGGACCCCAGCTCATCAAGACCCACCTTTGCTCCCACTCCCTGTATGTCTGCAGCTGGGCTGCTCTTCCCATGCCTCAGTTTCCCTGGATAGATAAAAAAACCCAACATAGAGCATCTCAGGGAGCCTTTGAAGGTCACGGATGAAAGCCCCTGGTGAAAGAGCAGGGCTGCATCTCCTCTTTCTGCTTGCGCCTGTGCTGGGTGCCCTTGGAGCTCTGCCTCCGCGTGCTTCCCCCGACACTGCAGCAGCATTTGCTCAGGAAGGCGCAGCTTTGGGCACCGAGGCTGCTGCCCGAGCGGTGCTTTGAGGTACCCCAGGACCACGAAAGCACGTGGGGGATTAACAGAGAGCTGGAGGCAGAGAGCAGGCTCGAAATAGTCGAATCTTCCTTACAAGCCTGGGGGAAACATCTTCCCTCTCTGCCTCATCAGCAGTTGTAGCTGGCTCCTTTCTTTTCTCCGTCCCAGCGCTGAGTTTGCTGCGGGGGGGACCTGGGGAGCATCTCCCTTTCCTGTGCTTTAATGGGGCGGCACCGCCAGCTGCCGCGGGCTGGGGAGGTGGTGGGATGCTTTGATTCACCACCCAGCCCACAAAAGAGGTGACTTCAGTGGCAGGGCGTTAGGAAGTAGATAGCTGGTGGGTAAACGGTCGTTCTTGGGGGTGTCTGGCCTCTGAGAGGTCTCTCCGGGTGAAAAGGGAAAGCGAAGCTCGGGTGTGAGCCCTGGCACTCATGCGAAGGCGTGGGAGCGCTCAGCCTCACCCACCCCTCTCGGCCCCAGCACCCTTCTCTGCCGGGGCACCGCGGTCCCCGTCCTTGCACCAGGTCGCTGCAGCGGGAAGCAGCAGCCCTGCTGAAAGGGAAGGACGTGCTGCACGCTGTGGTGTCCGCTCAGGTTTTATACACCAAATTCTCTGCCCGGTGACCCAGCCAGGTGTCTGCTTGGGATCGCAGGCAGGATTTCTGCTGGAAGAGCCGAAACGAAGCCTACGCTGGGGCTGGCAGCAGGCTGGGACTGCCCACTCCTTTTATTTTTTCCGTCTCCGGCCTTTAAAGAGGGGCAAAGAGCTGCCCGTGGGACACGGAGCCCCTGTCCCATCTCATCCACCCTCCATCCAGCTCTGGAGGGGATGCTGAGGAGGAGGAGGAGAGCCAGCCCTGGCCCAGGAGATGCTGCCAGCAAAGGGTATTAAGCCCCTGCAGAAATTTCCTCTGCAATACAGATTTTTTTCAGAATGGCATTAGAGCTGTGAAGGAATTACGGAGGAAAGGCTGTGGGGGGAAGCGGGGAGGGGGAAGCGCTTGGCAGCTCTGTCGCAGGGCTTAACTCACTGTAACGTGATCCTAGGATTCCTGTTTCAGCAAAACTGGCGTCCCCGGCGGAAGGCATTGCTGCTTAATCCAGCTGTAACGAAGCTTTCGCAATTAGCTGGCTGGTTTGGCAAACTCTTGCGGTGATTCAGCAGCTGGTTGGAAGGTGGCACTTCTCCCACCATGTTCCTTCGGGTGGTTATCTGTAAATACTGTGATTTCTTCCTCGCCGCTGAGGATGTTTCTTTCATTTCTCCTTTGGCCCGTTAGAAAATGGGCTCACGGTTCCTCCATGGGGTATTATTTTTTGGATAGCCTCGCTAGCGCTTCAAAAAGCTTTTCTGGGCCGGGTTTCCAAATCCTGCAGAGCCTTGGCTCCAAGGACACGGTCCTGCAAGCGAGGGCTCTCCAGCTCCATCCTCCTGCGGGATGGAGGAGCGGGTCTGGGGTGGGTCCCAGGGCAGGGGGAAGGTGTCAGCCCCTCGCAGGCGCTGGGGCGGTGCTGGCGAGCCGCGTTGTGGCTGCTTGGACCACGCCGGGCACGCGTGCTCATCCCTCAAGGGTGGTGGGTTGGGGTTGGACACGAGGACGGGACAGAGGATGGTCCCTAACTGGTGGCGGAGGTTACGTGTACCCGGCTGGCCTGGAGGCTTTGGGGAAGCTGTGGGTTTAGAGACGAGCGTGGTTCTCCCTCTCCCCTCAGCTGATGCAGGTTGTTTCTCCTCCGGCGTTGCAAGAGCCCCGTGCGTTCCCCCCGTCAGGGCAAGGAAGGGAAGGAGCCCGCTGGAGCCCGCGGGCACAGTCCCATGCCCAGGATTGGCACCTTTGGTCCGGGCTCCTGTGTATCCCACAACCTGAAAGCTGCAGCCACGCTAATTACGTTGATTGAATCTGTGGCCCCTCAGCAGCCTTTGCGTGGGGGGGAAGGTGGTGTCGGCAGCAGAGAGCGGTCGCGCTCCCCCAGCCCAGCCTGCCTCCCCTCGCCTGCGCTTTGCCCTCGGGCTGTGCTGCTTGGGGCTGGGGGCTCGGCTGCCGAGGGCCTGCACGCCATCCCTGCTTCTGCCTTCCCGGGTATTTTCGGAGGGGCAGGAGCTGGGCCGGGGGCGGGGGGATTAAGGCAGCAGCTCCCTCCTGCTCAGCCCGGTGCCCTCCCGGGGCGGGGGGGTGAAGCTGGGGCTGGGTGCCTTGTGGGAAGGAGGGGGTCAGCCCCGTCCCCCTTCAGCCGCCCCCTCTGCTCTCTTGCAGCTCACCCTACAGAGCACCAAGTCCCGCGTGGCCTTCTTCGAGGAGCTCTAGGAAGCGACCAGCCGCTCCGCACCGCTGCTGCCTGCCCGGCCGGCTCCCCCGCCAGCCGCAGCCTCTCCCCCAGGACCCTCCTGCCCTGACCGGGGCCGGGGAGCCGGGCATCACCCCCCCTGGTCCCCGCCGGGTGCTGCCAGCCTCTGCACACCGATGGACTCGGGGCCCGGCTGCCCACGGACTGTGTGATGTTCTCTAGCTTAGTGGCCGTTCATCCTCCTCCCTGCCTCTCTTTTTTCCTTTTCTTCCAGCCTTTTTCTTACTTTTCTAGTCGAGTTTTTCAGCTCGGCCCTCCGGGCTTTCCCTCGCTGCCGGGGTCGGGGCTGCGGCCGTGCCCCCCAGCCTGGCAGCCAGCGCAGGAGCGTGCCCAAGGGTCTCCCCTGGCAGGGATGCCGTCCCTCCGGGCTGCCTTCTCCTGCCGGCAGCGGCGTGCCGGCCCCGGAGCCCCGTGGTGCCCGGAGCTCCATTAGGAACCCAGAGCATGTTCTAGTGGAGTGCTGTAAATCAGGGGCTGTCGCGCCGGCTCTCCCAGCGCCCGGCAAAGGTGGGAGGCAGGCGGGCAGGGAGCGGGGTCACAGCGGCTGCGGGGACCTCGGTCTATGGGGATCAGGGCGGCTGCTTCTCTGGGGAGAGGAGGCAGGGGCGGGAGGTGGGGAGGAAGGTCTCCTCCTCCTCCTCTCTGCAAGGGATAAGGAGCAGAACAGCTAGTGCCAACCAAATGAAACCTTTTTCTTTTTTCCTGCAAACTGTGACAAACCTGGGCAGCTTTCTGGGTGCTCGGAGCCGGGCAAAGGGCAGGCACCGCCCCAGCTTTCGCTGGGTGCTCAGGTCCAGCACCCCCTAACGCGGCGTGGGCCCCCCCCAGCTCCTCCGGGCTGAGCCGGTGTCCTGGCCGGCGAGCGCGGGGGCTGCCTGCTCCTGCCCGTCCCCAGCGGGAGCCTTTGCTCACAGCTCGGACCCCCCGGCGGCGGCCGCGGGGGGAACGGGGATGCCCAGACATTTCCCTTCTGTCTCTGTCCCTAATCCTGCCCTCGCTCAGGGGGAAACCTCCCTCCCAGCTGAGATTTACCCTTCAACGGAGCCGGTGCTGCCCCGGGCATCCCCCGCATCTCCTCGGGACCCCCAATTCCTCCCTCCCACAACCTCACCTGACCTACAGCCACACCGCAGTCGGCCGGAGGCTCCTCCCGGGGCTTGGCGTGGAGGAGATGGCGTCCCGAACCCTTTTTATTTAAAACCACGCTGCCTCGGATCAACCACCCGATTGGGATGGCTGTGGCCTGGCACGGCCGCTTTCCCAGCCCCCTGGACTGTTGTACTCGGAAAAAATAACGGTTTTCTCCTTTGTTTTAATAAAAATTCACTCGGAGGGGGAGCTGGGACTTGTTTGGTCTTTTTGCTTTGGGAAAAACCTCACGGAGCCCTTTGCTGTCGCAGTTAACAGCGGGAGGAGGTTTTAATGGGAAGCACGGCCGCGGCCATGGGATCCCTCCGGCAGCTCCCTGCGGGGCCGGGCTGGCTTCCCCCTCCCCGCGGCTCCGGGGGTCCCACTGGCCCCGGTCCCTCGGGCTCCTCCATCCCTGTCGCAGCGGGGTGCCCTTTCCCCTCCCGGGGTTTGGGGTGCCCTGGGGGGGGGCTGAGCCCCGTCTTTGCCATCCCTGGGGCTCTGCCTGATGCTGCCTGATCTCAGCCTGCCCGGAATAAATAAATGATACGCTGCATTGACCTCAATCTTTTAATTAATTATGGATAAAACCCCTGTGGTGACGCCAGGACCCAGCTGAGCTGCCGGCCCCGAGCCGGGGCTGCCGGTGGGGCTTCACCAAACCACCGTCGGTGCCGAATACCCCGAGGCCGGGCAAGACCCGACCCCGGGGGGCTGCTGCCGGCCCCGCTGCGACTTGATGCCCTGGGGGATGGATGCGCTTGTTCATCTGCTCACCGGCAGCAAAACCCCGGGGGATCAGAGGGAGCTCCTGGCCAGGGCTCTGGTCCCCCCGAGAAGTGGGTGGGCTGGGGGAGGGGGGGTATTTTTTCCCCTTTTTTGATGTTTTAAGCAGGGCTGATGGAGGGGGGATGGGGGGTGGCGAAGAGGTGCTGATGGGGAAACGGGGGAGATTTCGGGGCTGCTGGGAGGCAGCGGGCGAGGGAAGCGGAGGGTGACTGCCCGCAGCCGCCGGTGTCAGCAATGCGGCTGGTGCGCTGCCCGCGCTGCCTGCGCTGCCTGCGCTGCCGCAGCCTGACGGGCAGAGCCCCCGGCCGGGGGATTCAGCCCCAAAGCGAAGCCAAAAAGGCTTTTCCCAGCCCAGGCCGCGGCGCCGGGCGCAGCCGTGCAGGGGGATGCGCCGGGTGCAGCCGGTGCCAGGTCCAACATGGGGGGGTCTCCTCCTGCCCTGCGACGCAGGGGGTCCCCTGCTCGCTCACAGGGGCCCTGCTCACCGGGAGCCCCGCACGCTCGCAGCACCACGCACCCGCAGCATTGCACGCTCCCGGCATTGCACGCTTGCGGCCTTCCATGCGTATAGGATTGCACACTTGCAGCCTTCCACACTCACACCATTGCACACTCACAGCCTCGCACGCCTACAGCCCCACGTGCTCACAGCATCGCACACTTGCAGCACTGCACGCTTCAGCGCCATGCACCCGCAGCATTGCACGCTCACGGCATTGCACACGTGCAGCCTTGCACACTTGCAGCCTCCCACGCTCTCCCGGCTTTGCATGCTCAGGGCCCCGCACACTCACAGCCTCACGCCGGCAGCGTTGCACACTCGCAGCCTCACACGCCAGCAGCGTTGCACACTCGCAGCCTCACACGCCGGCAGCGGTGCAGACGCGCAGCCCCTGCGCTGCAGCGGCAGCCCTGTGCCAGCTCCCTGCCCGCCCTCCCGCGCCGCGGGCTGGGCCGTTCCTCCGCTTCGAAAGGAAATTTCATTCTGATTTTTTTTCCTTTTTAGCAAAATTAAATTCATCAGAGCCGAGTGGCGGCGCAGCGGGGGCGGGTTGGCTTGCGACGACTTTGCCCAAGGAAAAACAACCCACCAGAGAGCGGCTTCCACAAACCTCTCCCAGCGCCTTCCTCCCGCCGCCGATCCCTTGGGAAGGGGACTGGGGCTTTTTCGCTGCCCCAAGGCAGCGGGAGAGCATTTCGGCAGCGGTTCTCCACGCGCTTTAAGAGCGGGGGTGGCTTTGGCGCTGGCTTGGGGACAACTCGCTTGCGTGAGGGTCCCTGTCCCCAAACCCCAACCTGTAGCAGGGAGCCGGGCCCAGAACAAGGGCGGATGGGGAAACTGAGGCAGGGATGGCACCAGCGAGGCCGTCTGGCTCCGGGGGCTGCCGATCCGTATGCCGGCCTCGTCCCGTGGTGCCGGAGGCTGGACAGCACCCGAGGCCTCCCCCCACCCATAACTCATGGGCTGCCACCCCCCTGCACCCCGGGGTGCTGCCCCAGCGCCGGGTGCCTCGGGGGGTGGGGGGAGGAGCAGGGTGCGGGGGTCAGCAGGGGGGGAGGGGACGCTGGCTCCCCCCGGGCAGGGCTGCAGGGGCCAGGGGTGCTCTGCAGGGGCCTGGGGTGCTCTGCAGGGGCCTGGGGTGCTCTGCAGGGTCCTGGGGTGCTCTGCAGGGGTGGGCTCGTAGGTCAGCGCGTCTGTGCGCTGGGAAGGGCGTGGGCAGGGGGCTGCGTTGGCATCAAGGGGTGCGCGGGCCCGGGGAGGGGTGTTTCACGGGGAGGTGAAGCAGGGACGTGCGCTCGTGCACCCCAGCGATGTTGGGGTGCAGCGGGTGCCCTGGTACGCAGGATGGGTGCTGGGAGCTGGCACACGGGTGTTAGTCAGCACCCACCCGGCTCTGACTTACCACTTAATGGATGCAGGCTGGCATGGCACGGCACGGCATGGCACGGCACAGCACGGCACAGCACAGCATGGCACAGCACAGCACGGCATGGCACAGCACGGCATGGCGTGGCACGGCACAGCATGGCACGGCATGGCATGTCACAGCACGGCACGGCACGGCACAGCACGGCATGGCACGGCACAGCACGGCATGGCACAGCATGGCACGGCACAGCACAGCACGGCGTGGCACGGCATGGTGTGGCACGGCACAGCATGGCATGGCACAGCATGGTGCAGCACGGCACAGCACGGCGCGGCGTGGCACAGCATGGCGTGGCACAGCACGGCACGGCACTGCATGGCACGGCACGGCATGGTGTGGCATGGCACGGCACAGCACAGCAGGGCACGGCACGGCACGGCACGGCACGGCACTGCGGGGCACAGCAGGCTCCTGGCCACGGGCCACCCTGGGTGCAGGATCCGGGGGGGGGCTGGGGCCCCCCAGGGCTGCGGGTGGCTCTGCGGGGTCACCCTCTGCCCACCAGCAACAGGGACCCAGCACAGGGTGGGGATTCGGGGAGCAGCCCACGGGACACCCCACCCCTGCTCTCAGGCACCCTGCGGCGCTCGGGGCACCCGCGGGTGCTCAGCTCCCACGTGGCTTGGGTTGGGATTGCGGGATGCCAACGCAAAACGCGGCTCCCCAGGGGCGAAGCCGGCCGGGGTCCTGCTCTCCGGGGACAGCAAACTGGGGACATGGGGACATGGCCANCGTAGGTCAGCGCGTCTGTGCGCTGGGAAGGGCGTGGGCAGGGGGCTGCGTTGGCATCAAGGGGTGCGCGGGCCCGGGGAGGGGTGTTTCACGGGGAGGTGAAGCAGGGACGTGCGCTCGTGCACCCCAGCGATGTTGGGGTGCAGCGGGTGCCCTGGTACGCAGGATGGGTGCTGGGAGCTGGCACACGGGTGTTAGTCAGCACCCACCCGGCTCTGACTTACCACTTAATGGATGCAGGCTGGCATGGCACGGCACGGCATGGCACGGCACAGCACGGCACAGCACAGCATGGCACAGCACAGCACGGCATGGCACAGCACGGCATGGCGTGGCACGGCACAGCATGGCACGGCATGGCATGTCACAGCACGGCACGGCACGGCACAGCACGGCATGGCACGGCACAGCACGGCATGGCACAGCATGGCACGGCACAGCACAGCACGGCGTGGCACGGCATGGTGTGGCACGGCACAGCATGGCATGGCACAGCATGGTGCAGCACGGCACAGCACGGCGCGGCGTGGCACAGCATGGCGTGGCACAGCACGGCACGGCACTGCATGGCACGGCACGGCATGGTGTGGCATGGCACGGCACAGCACAGCAGGGCACGGCACGGCACGGCACGGCACGGCACTGCGGGGCACAGCAGGCTCCTGGCCACGGGCCACCCTGGGTGCAGGATCCGGGGGGGGGCTGGGGCCCCCCAGGGCTGCGGGTGGCTCTGCGGGGTCACCCTCTGCCCACCAGCAACAGGGACCCAGCACAGGGTGGGGATTCGGGGAGCAGCCCACGGGACACCCCACCCCTGCTCTCAGGCACCCTGCGGCGCTCGGGGCACCCGCGGGTGCTCAGCTCCCACGTGGCTTGGGTTGGGATTGCGGGATGCCAACGCAAAACGCGGCTCCCCAGGGGCGAAGCCGGCCGGGG
Source organism: Pelecanoides urinatrix (assembly GCA_013400755.1). Lineage (NCBI taxonomy): Eukaryota > Metazoa > Chordata > Aves > Procellariiformes > Procellariidae > Pelecanoides > Pelecanoides urinatrix. The sequence goes on from VZTQ01006645.1 coordinate 56,527, forward strand.
TCCTGCTCTCCGGGGACAGCAAACTGGGGACATGGGGACATGGCCAGCTCCGTGCATCTCCCCCCGCCCCGACACCTCCCCTGGGGCAGCTGCCGCAGAGCTGTAATTAAAAGCCCGATGTGTGTCCTGTCGGCTTAATTAGGGGCTTAACAGGCGAAGAGGGAGGATTGCCGGCGGGGAAGCCACAGCTCCGGAGCCGAAACCTCTGGCTGGTACCAGAGATGCCGGCTCAGGCACCGAGGCCGAGCACCAGCGAGGGGGTAATATATGGATGCCATAAAATAAAAAGCACGTGGAGCTGCCCCAGCCACCAGTTTCCCTGCGAGCGGAGGAGGATGAATCGCCGGAGGCTGCTTGGGCCGAGCCGGGGGATGCTGGGCGAGGTGTGACGGGGCGCAGGGCCATGCAGTGGGGTGCAGGACCGTGTGATGGGGTGCAGGACCACACAGTGGGGTGCAGGACCACACCATGGTGTGCTAGGCACGTGATGGGGTGCAGGACTGCACCATGGGGTGTGGGACCGCATGATGAGATGCAGGGCCATGCGGTGGGGCGCAGGGCCATGTGGTGGGGTGCAGGACCATGTGGTGGGGTGCAGGATCATGCAATGGGGTGCCTGACCTTGTGGTGGGGTGCAGGACCACACAGGGGATGCAGGATGCTGTGGTTTGGGGCAGGACTGCAGAGCAGGCTGTGGGACCATGCAGTGGGGTGCAGGACCTGCCAGCCAGGATCCCACCCCTTCTCCCTCGCCGTTAATTTTCCCTCCCCTGTTAATCACCTTGGGCAGCATCATCCCCGCTGGCCTGCCCAGGCATCTGCTGCCACCACTGCTCGGGGAGCCCCGGGGCCAGATCCGGAGCAGGAATGCTGGAATCCCGCTCCCATCGCCTCCTCCCACCCGGACACGGTATCATCTGCTGCGGGGACACCGGGCATCGTCACAGCCCTGCGGGATGCTGCCTACTGCCGGCCTGGGCACCATCGCGCCGGGTACCGCCTGGCCTGGGCATCCTGGCACTGGGTGCCACCAGGTCCTGGCATCCTGGCACTGGGGACTGCTGGGTCCCGGCATCGTGGCACTGGGTACCAGCAGCTCCTGGCATCGTGGCACCAGATACCACCTGGCATCATCGTGCTGGGCATCCCGGGACAGCAGCATCCTGGAGAGATGGAGCCGACGTGGCTACCTGAGGTCGCTGTGCCGGCGTGGCACGGCTGATTGCCGGTGTCTCCTGGTGGGCATCGCCGGCGTGCCGGTGGTGGGGTGGGAGCAGAGCCTGGCCCGGCACAGCCGCGTCCTGAGGGCAAATCTCATTGCAAGGAGATTTGTTGGGGTGACGCGTACAGAGAGGAAAAGGCCGCAGGGATGCTGCGAGGGAGGCGTGGAAGCTGTTTCCAAACAGTTTTAATGCTCAGCCAAGGGTTTTATGTTGGAGTCTGACTTCAACATTGGTTGTAGCAAAGAAAAGCCGCTCAGTGACCGGCGTCACAGATGCACAGGAGCTGTAACGTGGGGTTTGTGGCATTTATTCCTCTTCCTGCTGCTGCCTCTGAGGGCCTGGGCTGCAGGTCGGACAGGTGGGGTCAGGGATGGCTTCATCCTGGCGAGGTGCCTCCGGGGCTGAGCACGGCTCTGCCAGAGCCTTCCCCTTCGCTCCCCTCTCGTGTGCCCCTTTCGAAAAGCCGGCTCCCACCCTCCGCCACCGCCCTCCTCCCCCGGCAGGCTTCGCCTCTCACCGATCTTTTCTGATACTGTTAATGAGTTGAAGAAGGTCCTTGACTGAGGGTGCTGGGAGTTGTCTCCCCGCTCGCTCTCTTGGCAGGAGCAAGTGGCGTCACCGCCGCCCTCAGCATCCCGGGCTGCGTCCGCTCGGAGGGACGCTAAGAACAGGCTCATTTCAATTTTTCCCAGTTTTCATAAAGACAAATTAACCCTAAGCAGAAGTCTCGCCTCCTCCCACAGAGGGGCTGTTTTCCCCCTTGGGAACCCAAATTAAATGAGGCTCCCAAAGCCTTTCCCGTTTTCCCTTCCCTCCCCACCTGCACCAGCTGCCTGGAACTTTGCCCCCGGAAACCTCCATCAGAGGTGGGATTTGTTCCGAAATACCTCCCAGTGCGGGAACGGCCACGGCCGCGCCGGGTAGCGGCTCCCGAAACCTCCCCGCGGGTTATCGCAGCCGCCCTCCCCAGGTTTCACAGCGGGCGCTGGGGGCTGGCAGCCGGCGCGGCGGCAGGGATAACCTTGCGGCTCGGTACGTTGCAGCCATCCCTCTTCTTCCATCAAGCGTTCATTTAAGAAACATTTCACTAAATGCCCAGCTGACAGCAACGGCCCCGGGAGATTGATGCCTCCAGCACCTCTGAGGGCTCGGTGCCAGCGAGTGACTTTAAAATGACACAACGGCCACCCTGGGCCGCTCACGTCCCCCCCCCGCGCTCAGTGGGACTGATGTTATATCCCGGAGGAGACTGTGGTGCCGCCCCCACCCCAGCACCCTCGTGCTGCCCCGGGGTGTGTTATCTGGGGGGTTGTCCTGGGGGATCTGGGGGCACTCAGCCCAGGTCTGCACCACCCCATCCCCATCTCTGCCAGGTTGCCCCATCCCTGTGAGCTTTCCCATCCCTGTGAGGGATCCCCATCCCCTCCCCATCCCATCTCCAACCCCATCCCCATCCCATCCCCATCCTCATCCCCATCCCATCTCCAACCCCATCCCCATCCCATCCCCATCCTCATCCCCATCCCATCTCCAACCCCATCCCCATCCCATCCCCATCCCAGTCCTCATCCTCATCCTCATTCCCATCCCCATCC
>VZTQ01006646.1:0-203781 GCA_013400755.1 Pelecanoides urinatrix
CCCCTCCTTACTTCTCCCAGAATTGAAATCTATCATTTTCTGATCGCTATGCCCAAGACGGCCTCCAACCATCACATCACCACAAGTCCTTCTCTGTTCACAAACAACAGGTCCAACAGGGTGCCTTCCCTAGTTGGCTCACTCACCAGCTGTGTCAGGAAGTTATCTTCCACACACTCCAGGAACCTCCTAGACTGTTTTCTTTCTGCTGTATTATATTTCCAGCAGACATCTGGTAAGTTGAAGTACCGCACGAGAACAAGGGCTAGCGATTGTGAGTCTTCTCCCAACTGCTCATAGAATATTTCATCTACTGCCTCTCCTTCCTTGCCTGTCCCTTCTGAAGAGTTTATAGCTATCCATTGCAGCACTCCAGTTGTGCGAGTCATCCCACCATGTTTCTGTGATGGCAACTGTATTATACGCTTCCTGCTGCACAATGGCTTCCAGCTTCTCTTGTTTGTTGCCCATGCTGCATGCGTGTAGATGCACGTCAGTTGGGCTATTGATCCCACCACCTTTTGGGGGAAGAAGCCCTGATTCCTATGTGACCATTTTCGGGCGCTTCCGTGGTTTCTAACACATCAATAACCCTTGCATCTTTGCTGTCGCATGGCTGTCCATGCCCTACCTCCACTAAGGTGGTAGACCAAAGGACCTCGCTAGAACACCGTCCCTCAAACATTGACGTACTGCTCCCAGGCTTATCTCTAGTGAGCCTGGTTTTCTCCTTTCCCCCCCCTTCAAATCTAGTTTAAAGCTCTTTCCATGAGCCCTGCTAACTCTTGTGCAAACATCCTTTTTCCCCTTTGAGACAGATGTACCCTGTCTGTCGCCAGCAGGCCTGGTGTCGTGTAACCCGACCCATGATCAAAAAATCCAAAATTCTGCCAGTGACACCAGGCTTGGAGCCAGATATTGATCTGCTGGTTCTTCCTGTTTATTCCCTCATCATTTCTTGAAACTGGAAGGATAGAGGAGAACACTACTTGTGCTCCAGATCCCTCAACCATTTGTCCCAAGCCCCTGAAGTCTCTCTTGATTGCCCTCGGACTTCTAGTTGCAACTTCATCGCTGCCTACCTGAAAAAGCAATAATGGATAGTAACCTGAGGGCTGTACCAGAGTAGGAAGCTTGCTCTTCATATCTTTAACCCAGGCCCCAGGGAGGCAGCAGACTTCCCTAAGAAGTGGGTCCGGTCTGCATATTGGGCCTTCTGTTCCCCTCAGAAGAGAGTCTCCTATGACAATGACCTGTCTTTTTTTTTCTTCATGGAAGCAGTTTTGATGTAGGGTATAGGCCAACTTAGCTTCAGTGACACCTCCAAGCTAGATGAATCATCATCCTCATTATTGTTCAGTTCCATTTGCAGAGCCTCACACCTATTATGCGAGGGGACTTGGGAGGTGGGGTAGTCACAGAGGAGACACGCCTGCTGCACCAGGCAGGAACTTGTTGCCATTGCCCCCTGTCCCTTGCGTGACTGTGTTCAGCCAGGCTGAGAGAGGATATGGAATCCGCCGTATCATGTGTCCTGTCTGCTTGTAGGGCCTGTCCCAGGGAAGGTAGGGTGTGACTCCAGTAGTCTATCTCTCACGGTGGAGGAATAGAGAGAGATTTTCCAGACAATGTCACTTTCCATTTATTGCAATGATAAAATACAATTATTTTTATTGAATAAGCAAGGTGAACTCTGCATCAGTCTTGTGTTCATCTGCTGCACTTTCATAAAAGACTTTACCCTGCTCACTGTCATGCTACAAGTGAAGGTCTCGCCAGTTCCACCTGGTGGATGCTGCTGATGCTTCCTATGAGATAAAAGGCTATGTTCAGGAAATGCTTTTATAGCGGTACAATGACGGTTCTGACTGGCTTTGGCTGACTAGATCTCTGGTCATGCAAGTGGCATCTAAGCTGTTGGGCATGTGTGCTGAGAGTCTTAGTTGCCCGGATCACTGAATGTTGGTTGATATCACTATTCCCTTCTGTTATCTGCCCATGTTATTTTTCAGTGAAAACTAGAAGGAATGGGCATATCTTGATGTGATCCCAGTAGTTGGGATGTGAACCAGGACTTGGGCCTGAGGAGGATTTTCCTCCAAAATTTTTTCTTTCATAGTGTTTACTCAGTGCCTGTTCAGGATGAAAAAGATTTGCATGGCTTTCTAAAGTGTATAATAATCTGAAAGATGAATCTGTCATGCTAGCCAAAGCTAACTTTATATTTTGGCCACTGTTGTAGATGGGATACTGGCTTAGATAGATGGATCTTCTGTCTAACTTAGTATAGCCATTCTTCTTTACTCACTTACATAAGGTGCCAAAAACACTACAAGATTATCACATGGCTGTACGGAGTATTGTTGTAATTATCATTATATTCATTTTTTATTTTCGAAACAATGGATGGACTTCTAAAGTCCCCCAAAATAAACCCTTCACTTACTCTAATTACCCTGGGATATGAAGTTGCACAGGGGGATGAGTAAAACTAGGAATTTTCTGCCCTCAAAATCTTCCTTGCACACTAGCTGGAGGCACGGTACACTCTTTAACATCTGCATGTTGCAAGAGATCACCAAGGATGCAATAAAAGACTGAAATTAATGAGGACATTGTGACAGCCGTATTTAAATCAGACCAAAGGATAACTTCCCTTGGTGTCATCCCACAGCACTCTGTAGTGCTTCTTAAGCTGAAGGTTTGTATTGTGCATCTTTGTGTAAAATACAGACTGGTGGATGTTTCTTTTATCACTGCAGTGAATTGCTTTTTGAAGCCCACACGTGTATGTGGCATCCACCACATCCTGTGACAATGAGTTCCACCATTTAATTATGAACTTTGTGGAAAGCATCCTTTCTCGGGTTTCATGTTTTAAACTTGCTAACTGCTTGTTTTATTGGGACTGCTTCCTGTGCTATGAAAAACAGTGAAAAAGCATTCTTTATTCACTTTCTCAGTACTATTAATGATTTTCTGGTGCTCTGTCACAGTCCTTTCCCTCACTTGTCCCTCTTCCAATACAAAAATCCTAAAGCTATTTTTTCCTCCTGGTACAGAAGCCATTACATACCTTTGATCATCCTGTCACCCTTTTCTTTATCCTTCTATTGCTACCCTGTCGTTTTTGAGATGAGATGACTGGAACAGTATTCAATATTCAAAATGTTAGGTGGGCAATGGATTTTTATGGCAGCATTATTGTGTCTTCTTCTGCTGTTTTCTGTTCTTTTCCTAGTATTTCCTCATATACAATTTTATTTTTTGACAGTTGATGAGGATTTAGGTGACATTTTCATAAAGCTGTTTCCAAGGTCTCTTTCCCAACCAACAGTTAATTTCACTGTGTGTTTATAGATTTCCCAGGGTACAAGTCATGAGACATTAGTTATTTAGCTATGAAAACAGAGTTAAATTACAAGAATGTTTTAAGTTGTAAACAGGATAATTGTTGGTAGACTTTAATATTTGCTCAGTTCTACTGGCAATTTTATATCGTTCTAGGTTTTGTTATACCAGAGATTTCTCACAAGTATGTGAGGCAGTGCGACTGTTTCCCATGGACCCCATCTTTTTACTGAGTTGTTGATTATTTTAACAGAACATTAATTCTAACAAGAAAGTCATTCAGGAAAGAGTTCATTCAATGAGTTTATTTTCTAAGACACTTTTGCTAATTTTACCACTGTAAGGCATATCTTGACGAAAACCAAAGGAATCCAAGCAAATGCATAACCCTTTGCTGTATTAACTCGATGAAGATTTCATCCCTCATCCCATAGTCTTCAATACCAGATAGAGATGCATAGCGTTTCAATTTTTTTTCATAGTCAAAATGTGTTATTACTATCATAATTGTTGCTAGGATGGAGTTCTGGAGCTTAATTAAATCTGGAATTAAATAAATTACCTCAGGATTGTTAAAACCTAGCTGTGAAAGAACTTAAAATAATTGTTTCTAAAAGAAGTGCTGACAGAATAAATATATTACTGCAAGTCGATCAGTCTCATCTCTGATTTTAAAACACTTGCTGTGTTATATTTCAATGATGATTGTCAAAAATTCCTTAATGGGCCAAAAAGACCTCAGAATCATATCACAAGCAGAGATCTTTTTTAAATGAGGTTTTCAGTACTCTCCTTTCATGGAGTATAAATCATTTGACTTTTTGCTTGTTAACATAAGAACTTGTTTTCAGATTTGTGACTGCATTACAGTACAGAAGCTAGGGGTTTTTGAAGATTTCCTGTTAACGCAGTTTTCTATGAGAAGGAGTTCTGTTCCTCACTAATTCTGTTTATTCCCATGCCTTATAGGCAGAGTTTTCTTTGTATGGCTTTTTTTTCCATTCCAGTCTTAGTCCTGCTTGTCTGGAAGAGATCAGTGATGGAAACTTTATTTTATAGCTGTGGTGGGTTGACCTTGGCAGTTGCTGTCTCACTTCCCTTTCTCAACAAAACAAGGGGAGAAAATAAGATAGAAAATCTCATAGGATGAGATAAAGACAAGGAGATAACTCACCAATTACCATCATGGGCAAAAAAAGAAAGTTAAATTAATTTAATTTATTGCTAATTAAAAATAGAGTAGGGTGGTGAGAAACAAAGACAACACTGAAAACACCTTCTCTCCACCCCTTCTTTTTCCCAGGCTCAACTTCATTCCTTCATTCCCAACTCTTCTACCTCCTCCCCCTACTGTCTGCATAGATGGAAGTGCTGGTCATCTCCCAGTCTCTCAGTTTCATTTTGATTTTGAGAGCTGAGATGGCTCCTTGCTCAGTCAACTGTCCTGTCTGTTAAGGACAATTGGAAATTACAAAGCTAGACTTGAAATGCAGAATAACATTGTGAGTACAAAGGGACATCCTCAGCTACTAGGTCACAATTAAGGAGGCCAAATACGTGAACTAGGCCAAAAGATAACCAATGAACTCTAGTCAATTGTTTGAAAGAAATTTAGGGACATGATTTTATGTACCCATTTTGGAAAGTCATTTACTCCAACGTATTGGTTTATTAAACCAGAAAGGAGCCAGGCCTCTTTCATTTTCACTGTTCTCTCACAACTGGAACAGCTTAGAGATGTAGGTATGCAAAAGAATAAATTAAATAATCACTCTTCTCAATCTTTTTGATTCCTTGTGCACTCCAGGAAGCCTGATCTGAACAGTTCAACTGATAGAAGCCCAGTTGAACGCTCTACAGAGGTTCAGTGGTGGAATAAAAAATTATTTTATGAATTAATAACCCCATAAAATGGGAAAGCAAGTTATTTTGGACAAGTTTTGTTTTAGTATTTGATAGGTGATGTAATTACTAAGTCCTTGATTCTTCTCCTTTTCAGAGCATACTAAACACCTTTAGATTTCTTCCTTGAGACCACACAGTGACTGCAAAAACTGACCAACGACAGCAGTTTTTTAAATATCACTAGTCTTCTGACAAGTAAGTTCTTCATTCTCAGTTTTGTTTTCTCCTCTGTATTCCTGACTTATATTTTGTCCCTGTATTTTTTATATGATTACCATATTCATTTTCTGGGCCGAGTGAATATGAGTTCAAATTGGATAGTATGAAAGTGATCTTAATCTTTCCCAGCTAGAATGAAACCTATCAATGTTACAGATATAATAGAGATGAAGTACTGATCACCTGATTATTGAATCTGTAATGCCAGTGGGACTGTAGTCATATCTCCAGATGTTTGGGGGCTTTTTCCTGGCAAAAGGTTAAATGGTTAAAGCCTTTTTTCTGTCACAAGAATTGTGTGGCATCTGGGTCTGGAAATGCTTATCTATTTGCAGTTGGCCTCTTCTTCTTGGGAGCTTCCAGAGGTTACTCACTGTAGTAAATGGGGAGAAAGAGGATCCTTACTGTTTACTATGAGGAACAGAAAAGAAAGCTCCTTTCTGTTCAGGACTTGTTGAAGGAGAACTTCAGAACTTCTTAAAAGTTTTCCTGTTCATAAAGAATAAGGTTTATAAGAAACTACATTTTAAAACACAAAGTTATTTCTCAAAAATGGAGTTCACTCATTCTACCTTCTTAAGTGAGGGGTCTTTATGCATATATATATATATATTATATATATTTCCAGAGGCTGCTCCACCAAAATAACAAAGAAGATTCTCATATCACTACCACACTTCTTCATCTTTCTTTGTCGTTTTATAGAGCTACTGTGTATATCATGTTATTTGTTTCTTGTTAAAATATACTCCACTTCAGTGTATCTGATGGATTTTATGAAACTCAGTGCCTGGTTACAGGCTGGCTCAGCTTTGGCAATGATATTTGATCATCCTGGGTATGATAGGCAATGAAATTTTAGGATATTATCATTTTTTGCCACTGCATATTTCTAAGATAAAGATTAAAAGAATGCATTGAACTTAAGTCATACAGTATCTAATATTTCATTACCTTGTATATCATAATTAAGCAAGTTTAGCTACCTGTAATCTCCAAAATAAAAGACTCCTGGTGTACTATTTCATATAAAAGAAGAAAAAGTAATATAAAGAATATGCACTATTTAATAACTGCTCACATAAACTAGTGAAAATATAGGAATAAAAATCTTTGTGTTTATATTATATCTATTACTTAAATGTAATTTTTTTAGAAGCTATAGATTGAACATCTGAAATTTCACATTCTACATAAGCAGACTAAATTGTAGGATTTTTTCTGAGTTTTTGTTGTTTTCACAAGTGCGAAATTAGCTTCCTTCTTTCTAATTGCTTTCTTGCTTGCTTTTCAGGTGTTTTCTCTAAACCAAACTTTTGAAACTTTATTTGGGGTCTTAAAAGAACAGAGGGTCATGACTTAGATTTCTGTCTTCCCAGAAGATAGATTTACTGAATATATATCACTTGTTACTAAGTGATGGCTCTTCTAATTATCTGCACTTTTGTGCGGTTCACTTTCTCATCTGGACCATAATGTGTCAGAGATGTGTATAATATGAGTTTCTGTATCTGCTTAATAGACCATTCACTTGGATTTTACTAAGAGGAAAGACAGGCTACAGCCAATAGCTTCAATTCTTCTTGGATTTGCCTCTAAGATGCAGTTTTGAAGCTCTGTCCTGTTTACCATGAAAGGCATACCGTAAGGAAGCATTGAGGCTGTTTGACACAATGAATCCAAGCCTAATAATTGAATTATTGAATCTCTGTGGCATTGAGCATACCAGGACTGTGCACAAAGCTGATTTATCACTTCATCAACCCAGGAAATAAATAATAAATAGTGAGTCAATCCGAATGGAGAAAACGTAGGGTTTTATTTTGAGTTGGGGGGGGAAGAAGCTTCATTTGGGTTTATGCAGATTAATTGATTTTAACTAACAACATTGTGTTTTGAGGAAAATGTTATAAAAGCAAAGGAGAAGGATAGGCAAGTTCATAGCATAGGTAGAAGTAGTGGTGGTCATATCTCCTTTTATTTTTGTAGTACAGAATTGTAATAGTCACAGGGTCAATTCCCTCTTCTACTAAGTAGTATTTGAACCCAAATCCCTCACCTCTGATTACAGTACCTTTCAGCTACCTTGGCTTTACAATATTCCCAGGCAAAGTATTTATTAGAGTTTACTTCAATCTATTCAATGTTCTGATAAAAAATCAACCCTACACAATGTCAATAGATCACATGCTAAATGAGCAAATCAGAGAAAATACTTGGCATGAGGAGTCATAATTGAGGGAGGGCGTTTGCAGCAGCTTTCAACAAGGTTCACAATTAGACATAGTTTTTCAGTATTTTTCAGACAACCTGGAAGCTGGCAGAATATCACTGTCAATGAAATTTGCAAATGATACAAAGAGTCCAGGCCACTTGCTATAGCAAGCAAGCTGGGTTTCTTGGTAACCCCAGTCCATCTATATAAAGCAAAATACTGAATTTAAGGCTACATAATACTAGCTTCATTGAGAGAAAGAGGAATTGTGTTCTAAGGAGTCCTAACCTTCGAGGGAAATATTTCAGGACTCATAGCAGATAAGCAACTCAAGTGAGAAAATTGATTACATAGAACGGAGGTCGTTGCTTTAGTCATAAGTCTAGCTTTGGCAAGACTTATGCTGGAAGACTGTGTTTTGGTGCCCCTGCTTTAAGAAAAGGTGTTGAAAAAATCAGAGGGGGTCAGAAGAGGGCCACAGAAATCGTTAGCACACTGAAGAAAATGTCTGCAACAGATTCAAAGAGCTCAGTCTGCTTTCGCTTTTTTAGAAGAAGCCGAGAACTGATTTGATGGCCTTACCATGGGAAAAAGCAAGCAAGGAACGTAACTGAAACCATCACTCTGTCTTTCTTTCGCGCATTTACTTTTTAATTAGTTTCCTGGAGAAGGGTTGGTTCTTCTCGGTTGGTATCATTAAAGTACTTCGGTTTTCTGCCACAGTGTAGCAGTAAATAATAAGGTGGGTGACCTCACTTGTTTGATAATCTGGACTGGGAAGTATGTTATTACCCAAATAAGAGTGAGTAATTTCCTTCTACATCAGATTCTTCTTGCTTACAGCTTTGTTGACTGGCAGCATAATTCCCATGGTCAAAATGATGATGGGACAAAAGTCCTTGATCACTATAATCAGTCCTGTTCCACTGTTATGAGAATATCATACATCAGATTATTTTGACTGCTACTTTGTTTACATTAGGTACTTCTGTTAGTAAAGGTGGAGCTATGTTAAGTTGCATTTAGGGAATTATATAAAAGCTCCTGATATATTTATTCAGATTCCTGATTTTTACTTTTTGTTATCTTAGAAACCATTTCACATTTACTACATGTTTATTTGTTTTATTTATTACCTATATTAAGGTGATTTGTTAGTCACATTAACCATTCTTTGTATTGAGTAAACAGAACTGTTTGTTTCTTTCTGTTTACTGTGTCCTGCAAGATTTTAGAATTAGCAGATTTCAGCCTCTGCCGTGGAGCTTTTATCTACATTAGAAAGTAAGATTTTCTGCCTTTATCAGCTCTCAAGAGATAGCTTTGCATGAACTAGGTATTGAACAGAGCTAACCTGAAAAAAGTGAAGAAAATACCTTCTCTGCACCTGCAGAGGAAATTACAGCTCTCGAACCTGGACTGAACACTTCGTCAGAGACCGTTTTCTCTAATCACTCAAACTCTCCCAGCTCAGTGCTTTAATGATCAGCAAATCTTTACCAACAGATGTGTAATACTTGAATACTGCGTGTTATTTAATGTAAATCAACTTATGGAATTTAAGAAGTTTGGCAGTACATTGTTAAAATGTCATGTTTAATTTTAAGTGATCCTACTTTTAAATAAAAATATATATCTAAGCTGAAAAAATACATCTAGTTAAAAAAACAATTTGAGAAAAATTCATTCTTGTATTAAAAAATGATGCATTAATTTCTATCCGGGCTGCGTGCAGGACAATGGAAAATGAAGCAAGCAGCTCTACTTTGCATGGTTATTTGGAAACCCTCCAGGTGTTAAAAAAATGAAATAGTGGCTTGCCTGAAGCAACAAGTTTGTTACACTTAGATGTTGATTTGTTTATTTAATAAGCGTAACAAAAAGGCAAAATACTATGCATTATCTTTGTGAAAATAAACAGAATTCTTATTATAAAGAATTTTTTTTTCATTTAGGGATTTTCAGAATCAGATTATATGGACACTGAGATAAAAGGGGGACATATATTTTTTGTTTCAGTTTTTAAAGACAAGGTAGCATCCAGGCAAGTATATTTAAGTTCTGTTTGGTCGTATTGTTAACAAAGGGCTAATTGAAAGCTAACCTTGAAAATGTATAGAACTTCCTCTTCCATATATATAATTCCATGTATACCATTAGCAGAATTAATATTTTCCTAGAAATAGAAGTTACACAATATGAAGAAAAAAGAAGCTAAATATGTACATGGTCTTTCTTTTTTCCTAGAAATTCACCTGAATAGATAGATACGCTTTTGACGTTGGCAGGAAGGAATATGCTTGCCCACAGTGTGATAGAGCACTCATTGACTGGGCTGACAGGCATAACAAATAAAGATCTTGGCCACAGGAGATGCTGAGCACCTGTGACACCAGTGTTTGCTAATTCAGAGTTTTGCAGGTGAATTCATGAGTGAAAATGAAGAGTCACAGTCGCCTGGTTGGTGGGACAGCAGAGGGGACAGCCGAATGAGGATTTCAGTTTTAGGAAGCCTCTAATCAGGCAAGAAATGCCAGTGGCACTGGACACAAAAAGGCAGAAATTCACCCCATTTCAGTTGTGTTAAAATTGTATTCAGGGGTTACCTTTCCCCTCAGAGACTTTGTGCCGGAGTAGGTATTGCCTGTCTTTGCCGCTCACGCTCGATGCTGACCCCGTGGGCGGCACCTTCCCCCCTGCGGTGGTTGGAAGCTCTTTGCAGCTCTGCCTTCCTCCCCAGAAACGTGGCCTGATTCAGGCCAGCATTTCTTCTGTGGCCAGGTAGTACCTGGGTGCAGAGGACCAAGCACTGCCCATGCCTGCTAGTCGGGGCGAGGGAAACAGCCTGAGCTACGGTCACACAAGGGTCCCCACAAAGGGGACCCTTCACAGGGGTGCTCGGGCAACAGGAGGAGATGCGTGGGCAGGTCCTGCTGGGGTGTCAGGTGCCATAATCATCGCTCTCATCCTCAAAGTCTCTCTTGTTCCTCAAAGACCCAAGGACCCACATCTGTCTAACTTCTGGCATCCAACTGAGGGTCCTGAGTTTAGAGGTACCATCACCTCAGGCTCTTCCAGTTAACATAGAGAAGGAGTACTGGGAGGGCAAGACCATGAGGGACAGTGGTTCATTTAAGGTCTGAGTGGGTCTTCATAGGTGTCTGTTTCTCTCCGTTGTCGGCCGAAGGCAAGTGTTCTCCTGAATTGGGAGCTTTGGTTAAGCGCCTAAAGAAGGCAGGCAGACTCACTGTGAACTTCTGTCCTCATTCCTGTAAGTGAAGTGAGTGGTCTCTGCTTCTTACAGTGCACAAGTCCTTACAAGGCTCCTAATGCTCCGCTCCTGCTCTCCAGTAGGCAGAGGGAGTTGAGCCTTTGAGATTTGGGTCCCCCAGCCTCCTCTCGTGGGCACAAATCGCGGATGCCCAGCGGCAGCCCTCGCAGTGGGCGCGGGAGCCTGGCCTGGGAAGGTCTGTGGGGTCGGCGCGCCTGTCTCAGCCCCTCGGCTGTGGGACAGGCTAGCGCTGCATCACCCGCGACATTGAAAACAGAAGACATGGATGTTGCTGCAGCTGGGATCCCTGGGGCTATGGAGTATGTCTGTGACGCCCTGCCTCCCTCGCTCCTCCTGGGGCTCTGGCAAAGGGCTGCAAATTCCTGGCAGCCAGAAGAATTTGGGGCAGAGAGCGAGTGTTTAGTGTCTTTTTAAGGAGGAGTGCCACTTCCAGACTATGATTCATCCATTCTCATATGACAGGGCAGACCCAATCCAGCTTAAGAGCAGGTTTGGCTAAACGTGGTCCTGTGTAGCTCAGCATGAATATTATTTTTGTATTGTAGTACTAATAACCAGTTAAAAGATAACAACACTTATTAGGCAGATACAGACACATTCTTCTCCTGTCTTGTCAGGGTACAAATGAGCAAAGAGCCAGAAGTACAGTTCATTAGGAAGGAACCAAGCCATTTAATTATCCTAAGAAAACTGTCTTCCTAATTTTTTTCTCTTTCTTTTCTTTTTTCTTTTTTTTTTTTGCTACTGGTTGTAGTTTTTTTACTATTCACTGAGATTTATATATTGCAATAAAAGTGTAGAGCATCTGTCTTCTGGCTTATCAACTTCATCAGGCTTGGGGAATTGAGGGGAAAAAAGGAAAAGAAAATATGTGAATATAATTACTACAATATTGAATTATTTTATGCTGCCATATGGAGTTAAACTGGTTAAAAAAAGAGAAGATTTCCATTTCAATGCTATTTGTTTTATAATAGAATCTTCTCTTTTCTTCACCCTTCTACTTCCAGAAGGGTCTTATTCAGTGTATTCAGTCCTAGCCAAAAGGTCACTCTTGTCCTACAAGAGAGTCCTCCCTCCCCTTCCTGGCACCTCTGGATGCTGTGAATAGAGCTCTCTTTTTCTGAGGCTGAGGTCTGTCAGTGGGAAGGTGCACCGAGTATCACTCTCCCTTCCTGGAGGTCAAGTGCATCACCCCTGGGTGCTGCAGAAATTCTGCGAGGAGAGGGACGGGCAATCCCACCAGATGTCCTGGCTCTGACTCTACAGCACTCAGCGTCCTGACCACCTTTCCACTGCATTGTGCTATGAATTTAAATTAATTCAGTCTCTTTGACAGGTAGTTCCCTAGACAGGTGATTTTTAGTTTTATATTAAATTTCTCAGCCTAGTTATTTAGTGTATGTATTTGTATATGCATTTTTCATTGTGGACTCTCGACTTTGACAAGGCGTTGATGAAATAACACATCCTGGAATATGAAGCAGTCAAATGGCTGTTCATTCCAACTGAATTCTGACACTCCTAATCACAGTAAATGATATGTTTAATCTTAGTTTTGTCTTATGGTATTCAGTGGGAGTTCTTACGGAGTGACATTCAAATCCGTGTGAATAATGCTCGCCCCGGGCTTCTTTCTGTAATACTGGGAGAGGATGTGCAGGAAGGCTGTTGCCATTCCAGCTTGTGCTGTGAAGAAATAACAGACCAAATAACCAGTATGAAAAGCAGAGAAAGGACTCTATCATAAGGCTACTCAGCTTGGTGATTTCACTGGTTTGGGATCAGAGACCTTCACTTGCACTGGATGGATGGAGTCAGAGTAGAACAAAGAGCAGCAAACTCAACACTGGAGGAGGATTTGAGCTCTAGGAGGAAAGGACAGTCTCAGACCCCATCGCAGACAGGTTTATGGAGAGACCGCCTGTACTGAAAGAACTGGCTATGAGGACATAAAGGGACCTTTTTCTGCCTTGTAGTATATTTTCATACTTCCTAAATTAAACTGTGCCTACGTGCCTTTAGAAGCGTCCCTCTCTCTTCACTTGCTTATAAGAGCTCAGACCAGCTCCAAGATCTTGCTATTCATAGGAAACAATAAAGATATTTGAAGAAAAGAAACAAAAAAGACCCATTTACTTGCAGGTGAAAGCTCAGAGGAAATAGGTTATAAACAGCACTGAAGAGATCTTTAGAGAGTCTAGCTGCCAGTGCTTGGCACACTTTTGCGCCATGTATGCAAAGGGAGATTTGGGGCAAAGCTGGAAACACTCAAGAGACAGAGCAGAGGGTGTAGATGTAACATCAGGGCAACTCCTGCCAAAATACAGGTCTGTATTCTGAGTGAACAAGCAGTATAGTTTCTGAGGAAAAAGGAATGAGAATACCTAAATATCATTTTGCAAAACAGCTACATCAGTTTAATTGTAGCTTTTCAAAACATCTAGCCTCAAATAGACAAGCAGCCTCAGAGGTTTCAGAGGGAGGATTTGAAAGTATGATAAGTTGCTGTCGTGGTTTAACCCCAGCCAGCAAAAATAAACACCACGCAGCCGCTCGCTCACGCCCCCCCTCCGGTGGGATGGGGGAGAGAATCGGGAGGGCACAAGTCGGAAAGCCCCCGGGTTGAGATAAGACCAGTTTAATAATTGAAATAAAACGAAGAAGAAAAGCAATAATAACAAATGGGAACAACAACAATAACAGACTATACAAAGCAGATGATGCACAATGCAACTGCTCACCGACCGCCGACCATGTATCCAGAACTGGGGGACGAGCCCACACACACACCTGGTTTTTATACTGAGCATGATGTCACATGGTATAGAATCCCCCATTGGCCAGCTGGGTCCACCACCCTGGCTGTGCTCCCCCCGCCCTGGTGCAGGCATCACCCAGCAACAGCCAAAACATCAATGGGCCATTAACGCTCCTTTCACACCGAACCGACACACAGCACACCCCCCAAGCTACAGGGAAGAAATTTAACCCTGTCCCAGCCGGAACCAGGAAAGTTGCAAATAAACTGTAAACATTGGCTTAACTGTAATGTTCATTATCCTTAGTTATTTGCGATATTTTCTGTGTACTGCCATAGAAAAGGACAGACTAGAGACTCCTAAAACGTGATTCTTGTAAGGCAGTGAGAGTGTACATACCAAAATGACCAGAAAGGGACTAGATCGGTCCCCAGCAAATTAAGAATGTGTATTCATTATGCTTGTAATAATGATAGTATGTTTTATAACATTACACTCAAGCAATTGTAATTTCAGTTTTATGGAGCAAAAAGTGTAATCTCTGAGATTTAACTTTTAAGTAGTGGATTTAATCGACACTGCTTGAAAAATATTAATGGCAGTTCATTAGTAGGTATTGTCTCTCCCCTTATCCTACATGATTGTTTTAATTTAAACTAGCTCTCTGCTTTGTGTATAGAATTATTGACAAAAATATGTCTTTCTTCAGCAAATGATTAGCTAAATCATCCTTTTATTTACAAGCAGCACTGTGTCCCTGTGCCCTAAATCTTGCTAGTTGGAAGAGTGGGAGGGAAAGCAATTTAATTAAGTTAACTTTATTGACCCGCTGGAGCTGTTGTTTAATAGCATGGCTCCCTGGAGTGCAGTGCAGGTAAATTGAATGAATGCCACAGAATATCACTTCCCTGCATTGCATATTTCGAACCTCTGCCAGGGAGTTTGGGATGAGCAGCCAATCAGGAAAAAGGTTTTTCCAGCCTTGCCGGTGTGGATGGCATTTCCCATTATGCTCAGAAGGAGGTTCAGAGTGTTACCCATGCGTTCCTCTGAGCATATCGAGAGGGATAACTCTGGGATCGCGTGTTGCGCTCAGCTGCTGCATTCGGAAGGCAACTTTGTGGCTTGGCTCTTCAGCCATGTATCCAAAAATAGCTTTTTATGAAGGAGGAAAACAAGCGTGTGAATCTGAATGAAAGTGCTGTGAGTAAACTATTTAATATTAAAGCCTCAGTACACTCATTCTGCATGAGAAATCAGAGTCCGGAAGGATAGCAAGAGATATGTCTTCTGGACCTGTGCTTGCCATTAAATACTTGGGAACAAAATGAAAAATCAAAAAACTACTTTGTTTAACTGTTATTTGATAAAACAAAAGCTAAAAAGACTTCTACAATGTTTTCTCATAGATAGTGCTGCCTGCAACTGTTTCAGTTATTGCTTCTGTTGTTAAAATCTTTGTCCAAATGTCTTATTAATCTATAAAATGAATACAACATCTTCTCTGCAGTTGACTGGAACGCATCCCGTTCTCTGCGCTATTCTTCAGCACTGCCCACTGAGTGGTAAAAGACAGTATATCAGTCTGTTGCACCTGTACTTCCCAGTAAAGCCAGATCAGTAGTTGTGCGATGTAACAGCAACTTCATATAGCTTTTAACCCCTGCAGAATTTAATGTTTCTCTGATTAAAGCTGAGACCCAAAGATCCAATCCTACAGTTTTGCTTAAAGAATTAAATACAGCAATCAGCTAATTTATGTTTTGCTCTGGAAAATAATAAGAGGTGCAACTTTCATTACAATTTATGGTTTTCTCATATTCACTCATAATTCAATGTCTTGAATAGATTTGTGTCTAATTTTTCCTTTTATATGAGAACAGATTTTTCTGGGCTTCAAACTGATGCTTCTAATTTTAAAAGCCCATGAGGTGAAAGAGGTGGGTTTGCAGGGGAGGGGCATTGTCCTTTCTTGTGCTGACCAAAATTGTTGGGAGAAACAGGCAAGTTTCAAGCATGTAAGTCCTTCTTTTGGTCAGACTTGGGTGTCTTTAAACAATCGCACTTAAAGCGTTGCAGCCACGATCGCTACCCCTATGGTAGGCATTACGCTGATGGTGAGAACGACCAACCTCTAGAATGTCATTTTTCACGGCACCACGTCACCTTTGGGGGGGCTGGCCCTGGAGGCGATGGTTCTCAGTTCCTCTCCTGACCTTTATGCCCTAATATGCCACACACACTCTCAGAAGTGGTGCCGTATACTTTTAATTTACAAACGCAAGCTGTGGTGCAGCTTAGGAAACTCCAGGCGCTCCTAACCTGGCCCTCTGCTCCAAGCTCTGGTGTAGCACCAAGATGGGGGGAGAGCCACCCTCAGCATTGATATGAAGTCCAGAAGTTAAAATCACCTTCAGTTCAATGTTAGATTAACATGGCTTTTGGCTGGCACTGCATGTTTGTGTATTTACACAAAAGGATGATGTCTTGCATGAGCAATCCTGAGAAGTTTACTAGCTGATATTCTCCAGCACTCTGTTACTTTATCTTCATTAAATGTGTGTTTTGGCAGCCATTGCTTGAAGTCCATATTCCATATCTGTAAGATAAGTGCAGTTTCTGTGCTAACAGTCGTGTCTGGGGTCAGAGGCAAGCCTTAGAAAGTAGACTTTTGTGGTTTTCAGCTATTTTTTTGCTTCCTATAGATTTTTCCTTACAACACTTGAAAATATTCTGAAAGCTTCATTGTGTATCTAATAGAATGAGAGGAAAATACACATCCATGATGCCATCCCACAGTTCCTTCCAAATGCAACAGATGAATCACATTGAATCATAAGTGACGGTTTTCCTGCACAAGAATTAATACTATATTTTTAGGTGTTCTTTAAAGGTGTTGAAATACAAATACATAATACATACATGAATTTTAGTTTTACTTGATTATCGTTTTAAAGGACTATTAAATCAAGGCTTGTAATAGTATTATTTAATATGTTTAATATTTAACTTCATTTTTTAATTTATATGTATATTAGTATTAATTATAAATCATTACATGCTAGTTGATAGTTCTGAGTGGGGCACAGAACTCATGCCTAACACCGATTTAGACTTCCATGGGTATTTTTCTTGTGGCAAAGTTGACTTTAAGTAGCTCCTCCCCCTGTCCACAACCTACCACCTCTCTCTGCCTCTTTTCTTCCCATTGTGCTGGTATAGTTTTTTTGTAGGACTGAACACTGACCTGGATTAGCAACCCTGGGAAATTACCTATCTCCTTTCTCTTTCTCACAAGGTCCTTTATAAAGCAGAGCAATGTGCTCATCTGGTTTGCAGTGCAGCCCCCAAATCGTTGTTCTGGTGCAACTGAACATGCATCATAGGGTAGGGAACTGCTTCAGTTCAGTCAGGCCAAAAAAGTGTCCATCAAACTACTGTTGGATTTTAAGACATGCTATTTGCTTGATGCTTTAGCCTATAAACTCTACCTAGACACACTTAAGGTTAAGTACTAGTAATGGTGTTTTCTCTGAACCAAATCTTTGCTGAAAACTTTTGCCAGTACAGGAACAACATTTAGGGATACATTTAGCTTTTGGTATTTGAAGGTTTTATGAGTTTGGAGTTTTTTTAATGCCAAAAGCTAGGAAAAAAGTCTAAGTTGGTGAACTTACACCACAGAAAATTGGAGTTTGTTTATTTGAGGATTGGGTATACGAAATTTTTGCTTTCTATACTTACAAGAGTTTGCTGATTTACTAGCTGGGTTTTGTTTTTTTTTTCAAGTATATCTTGTATCAAGTGGATAGAAGTAACATATTGCAAGGGGTTTTTTTACAGCTACTAACAGAAACTTTCCCTGTCACATCTGTTTTATTTTGGGGTTGGTCTTTCCTACACCTAAGGGACACTGAGGCAGAAGTTTTACAGCTGCAGAGGGATGGCATCTTCTAGGCTCCAGCTGTTCTGCTCAAAGACGTTCCTGCTTTCTACTGTCACTGCCACCCGCCAGCTGGCAGTGCTGCCCCAGCGGTTTTGCTAAGGAGCAGCTCGCATGATTGCTCCTTAGCCAGAAACTTGCAAACTCAGCCAGGCCTGGCCAGATCCACAGTTCACACCACTTAAAATAAACTGGCTCGTTTTGCCTTGAGCATTTTAGAGAGTGTTCATACAACCCCCACCACTGGCACAGCTATGGGGCAGAGTGTGGGAAACCGGGAGGAGTAATGTTGTCAAATCAGCATGCAAATGAGTGTTTGCTGTTCCCCAAGCCTTAAGCATTTTAAACACAAGAGAAGGCAGCAGAAGTGGCTGTAGGATGGTTGTGTCCAGCAGACTTGCATTCAGGTGTGATGCTAAGCATGTAAACTCATATGCAAATTTTTTTTGTTCATACTATGTTGTGGTTTAACCCCAGCCAGCAACTAAGCCCCACACAGCCACTCACTCACTCCCCGCCAGTGGGATGGGGGAGAGAATTGGAAGGGTAAAAGTGAGAAAACTCATGGGTTGGGATAAAGACAGTTTAATAGGGAAAGCAAAAGCCGCGCACGCAAGCAAAGCAAAACAAGGAATTCATTCACTGCTTCCCATCGGCAGGCAGGTGTTCAGCCATCTCCAGGAAAGCAGGACTCCATCACGCATAATGGTGACTTGAGAAGACAAACGCCATCACTCCGAATGTCCCCCCCTTCCTTCTTCTTCCCCCAGCTTTATATGCTGAGCATGAGGTCATATGGCCAGTTGGGTCAGCTGTCCTGGCTATGCTCCCTCCCAGCTTCTTGTGCACCTGGCAGAGCATGGGAAGCTGAAAAGTCCTTGACTGTGTAAACACTACTTAGCAACAACTCAAACATCAGTGTGTTATCAACATTATTCTCATCCTAAATCCAAAACACAGCACTATACCAGCTACTAGGAGGAAAATTAACTGTATCTCAGCTGAAACCAGGGCACACTGATATCTAAATATTCATTCACTTTTCCCCCCCTTCTAAAGACTAAAGCTGGCCTATGCTAGCATTTTGAGGTTGGTTTTCTTTTACTTCATATTAATTAGTTGTTAATTTATTTAAGTAAATAGAGATCAAAGAGGATGTGTCAAACTTTTGCTACACAGGAGACAAAAGTTTGTTTTAGCCTACAGTGTAATCTCTGAGTCAAACATTTAGAAACATAAGAGTTGATTAGGAGGTGCTCTCAGCAACTCACAGAGCTTAACCTGGCAGTAGATAACTAATGTTCCATAATCCCAGCTATGGAAAGGCCTAAGGAGTTTGAAGAGTTCAGTTTGGTAATTTACTAGGAAATCCTTGACGATTCCTCCAGAAGAAAAATTAAATATATGGAGAAGATAACATGGCCTGGAAACCTGAGGAGGAACCCAGATACTGAACAGGATCAATTAGTCTCTTTTTGTCCTCTGGAGTCAGAAGCCTGTTGCTGCAATAGCCAAGCAGATTGTCTGCCTTACCATATACATATGCGAAAGGATGGCAGGACCATTGTCATAACGAGAAAGGAAGATCTATTCTCTGCTGCAAAGTGTATCATCAACAAAATTACTGTTTAAATTCTCTACCAGTAGATGACAATAACATTTATTAATAGAATTAACAGAAGAAGTAGAGGAAGAAATGTAGTTTTTCAGCTTGGAAGTCATGTATGAGAATTAATTAATCCCAGTGTTTGTTTTCTTAAATAAGGGAGCTTGAATAAAGTCACTGAGAGGAACCTTGTACCCTTGCATACATGCATAGAGCAGCATTTCCAAACCTTGACCACAGGAGAGAAAAAAAAATTAAGAAAGAAAATTGTTAATACAAAAGCCAGGAACCTGAGGGGAACTCTGTAGTACACTGGCAGTGGAGGTATTCTAATTCAAGCAACTACTTCAAAAGTACATCAGTCAAGTCAGAGGTGATATGTTAAAGACTTTTATTGAGGCATGAAAAGCCAGTAATAACCAACATCACAATTTCTGCCAGAGAATAGGAATTGAATGGTCATTTCAGTATTTTATTTTATGATCCTAATTAACTGTCTTCTGCATCCAGGGTATTAGATATCCCTTAACTGTTTTCTGCGTCCAGGATATCAGACATGAGAAGAGCTGCAACTTAGACAAGGAAACCTACCCCAAGCAGTTGTCATGTGTCTGGATTTTGTTTTCTTTCCTTCATGATCACTGTAACTTTAGCAAAATCACTTATTTCTGTATGTTATTGTTATTCTTCTTTTGGGAATGCGGTCAGATAGAAATGCCAAGATGTTGTACTGAAAAACCCACCCTGCATTAATGCTACAAGAGTTCACCTCTATGTAATGTTTGCTTATATATATTTTGAACTGGGATATTTAGTAGGTGTTTCTGGAGGAAAGGATTCCAACACAGCTGCGAATATGGCCCTTGGCAGGAGATGACGTTGGCTTTACCCTGCTGTGCCCACATACCGCCCTGCGTAGATGCACTAGCCACTCCGTGGGGTGTTTCCGTTCAGCTGTTTGTCAGCCGCTGAATTCCCTGCTGAGCATGTCTTCTCTATAGAGATTTATGGACTTACGCTCTACTTGGAGGAACCCAGTCAGCTAAGCCAGAGAATGAGTGTCCATACTGCTCAGCCCCGCCTGTGCTTGGGTCAGCATCACAGCAACCCAGTTCAGGACTCACAGTGACAGGGCTGGATTCCATGAATTGCAACCCCTAAATCTACAGTAACCTGTGTCACCCTACGAAGTGCTTCACATGGCATTGTATGGTAATAAGGGTATCTAGCGCAAACCTCTTGTGCTGTGAACCTATGAACACAGTGAAATAGACCATTTCTGGTTCTCCACGCGTGCTCACAAAATACGCATGGACATCAGGTAGGAAAGTTCCTTCTGAATTGTCCAGAGAGTCTGGTGAATTACATAAACACTGAACATGAGACACCGAAACACACGTGGGTGTTCTCAGGGCCCAGTGCAAAGGCTGAGACACTGCATTAGGGTGCAGTGTAAGGTCGTCCAGCCTCACTGAGCTTTCAAAACTGTTTTCTTGTTCCTCTTCTATCCCCCACCATTTCTAGGAGCTCAGGAGGCCTGTTGGTGGGACAGAACCCTTATCATGGGTGCTGAACTCCTTTAAAAATCTGCCTCAGCTTTTATTGCATAGGATTGGCTGGCTTTATTTTACTTTCCATCACTTTCCTCTTTGTTTCTCTCAAGATGGTTGTTTTCTCTTGGCTGTGGGTAGCGCTGCGAGTAGAAGAATGTGTGTGCATATATGCATTCAGCACCCTTTCTTCTTTCCTGTGTCAGGAAACAGGGGTGTGCATTTCTGCATCTTTTCAGCAAGTAGTTTTCCTTCTTCCTTTATTCAGATCAGTCCCTTGCCTTTGTCTCCCTTCGGAGTCAGGGGGTGGTGGTGTGTGCAGCTTTGCTTTCTTGAAGGAGGACTGTATTATTTTAACCATCCAGACAGTGGATATCACCTGCTGTAGGCAGCATGGACTTTGCATACCTTTTTTAAAGTCGGACACGGGGTCATCTTTTCTCATTGTTGTACACTGGCTTTATACGTCAGTTCTGCCTTCCTGATTTCAGATGTTATCAACCTGAATTGACTCCGAAAGTTAGAGCAAACTGCTGTTCTTTTAATTACTCATAATTACTGTACCAAGCATCAGTACAAGCCTTGAGGATTTACTTTTTCACTCCAAATGAGCAATGTCAAGTGAAATAAGGATTCTAAATTATCTTCCTTTCTTTCTGAGAGAAGGAAAAGTTGCAGCTCACTATGAAGTATTAACAGATTGGAGATATCTCAGATCCAAGTCAAAAAAGAAAGTGTGATCAAATTAGTTGATCATTAATTTAATCATAATATAATTATGTTTACAGGTATAGTAGATGCATATAGAGTGCATATGTATGTGCAGTGAAAGTATGTGCATGAATGTGGAGATATACATACACACACACACACGTAGTAAGTGGTATAAATATGCTATCTTTATTATTTAACTGCACTTTCCTCTGGATGGGTAAAGCAGTAGGATCCAGCCTGGGGAGCTCAGGTTCAGAGAAGCTCTGACCACCTTCACAATCAGTTCTGTGATGGTTCAAAGCATCAGTATAAAACTAGTGTTTTATGCTAAGAAGCATATAAATGTTTATTGGACTTCTGTTGTTAACCAAAACAGAGATGTTTTTAAACTGACCCCTATCCAGAGAATGTGAACAACATGGAGAGAAGTAAAATAGGTAAATAAATAAAAGAATAACTGAAAATTTATCTAGAAGACAGAAAAATAAAATTTCGGGTTATGCCATGGTGACATAATGGCATAATTCTAGTGGATAATTCTAGAGAACTCTGCCTTTTGCTAACTCCAAAACATGGCTAAAATATGGCTTGCATTTGTCTTACATCTAAAGCACAATTTCATTACAGGCTGTGCTGGGAAAAGTTACTTATATTATAATTGTTTGACATTTATTGATTTTTCAGTTAAAAAAAAGTTCTGTGGGTCAAATTCTACTCACAGTGATATTGGTGTATATTGCAATATTTTGTAGTTTCACCACATTCCTACTGTGAAAGGGGAGACCACAACTGTGTGACTTCCCTATCCTGATCACTATAAGATTTATAGAGAAGCATGTCACTGTTCCTCTAGCCCACACACTCTAATTCCTGGAAATTGCACTGATCGCTAGAAGAAGAAAAAAAAGAAAGAAAAAAAAAATGAAATGAGAAAAAAACCCTCAGGTTACCCCCAAGTTTTCATGGTATTAACAAAGCCTCCCTGTTGCACACTTTAGGTGCTGAGAAGTCTGTCAGCACAGAGGCAGCAAGGGCAGAATTACATCCAGGTGCACCAGGACCACATTTTATTTGCATGACCAGTTCCCACTAAAGCCAGTGGAAAGTATCACTTTGTGGTACATGTGAACTTGTACAAAGGCAGCATTGCGCTAAGAAACTAGTGTTTTCCATTAATTGCCAAAGGTTTAAATGTATTTTGTCACATTGCTAACAATCATGTTTCTGTTGCCCTAGTTTTACATAATGAACAGAAATTGCTTCGGATTTATTATAACCCAGAGTCTAGCAAGACAGATTTGTTCTAAAAGTGTGGTGTGGAAGTCCTTCTCTGTGCCTTTTCCAAGGACGGGATTCCAAAGAGTCATCTTTGACTGATAGCAGCAGCAGCATAAAGAAAGGTGAGAGAAAGCATAACTGAGGTAATTTCAGCACGGTATGTCCCTGCAGCCCTGGTGTTGCCCTGCATGCTGAACTGGTGTGGCTATATTGAAAATTGGAGACGAATTTGCAGCAAGACCTTCTCACCGTTCTCTATGCATTAGACATACATTTGGACGTGCTTGGCAGTTGGGTTATCCTTATAACTATCCCGTTGCTTGGCCTTGAGGAGAGGCTGAGAGAACAGGTTGGGGGGAGAAGATCATATTCAGATGGACTAATTTCCGTGTAAGTTCCTGTGTCAGATGTTTTATAAAGTTTTAGAGCCAAGTAAGCAGAAAGAATTAGGCACAGAAATTTGTGTCCATATATAGACCCTGTGACAATGGCTTATAGTTGGTACGTAAAGGATAATATCTAAATGTAAGTGAGCATCATCCAACCACCTTCCTCTTGGACTAGTTCATTTATGCAAGACACAGTAACTGTGGGAATATCAATGGTGGCACTTTAGCATAGCAAATTCACAGCTTTATTTGTGCTCTAGATTGCCAGTCACAGACTATCATGGTGCCCTGACTGGAAACACAAAGTAGCTTGTTAATTTGTGTGTGCTAATAGATTTTCTGTGTTGCAGAATACATGTAATTTTGAATAGTTCCTCTCTCCTAATGTGTATGTTTTCCACTATAAGCAACTACTCAGTCTTTTAGCAATAATTGTTGATACTTTTAAAGGTATGGGTTACAATCAATATCTGGGAATTATAATTATTGATTGGAAAAAAAGTCCATTGAAATAATTAGCCATTATTACCTGATATGTTTCCATATGGAGTGGATGTAATTGGCATAATTCTAGTTAAATAAGAGGTTGCCCACATACTGGCCTATTTAATGGGTTTTACATCAAAGGAAGAAAAGTCAAAGAGAAAAATCTAATGTTCTGTCTCTAGATTTTCTACTTTTTATTTTACATTCCATTCTATGGCTCTATTGTGGCAGAAAAGAAATGCTTTCATGCCTGTGATATCATTGTATTCAGAAGCCCCAGGCCTTGCCCAGTAGAACTAGCTCTGATGAGTAGCTTTAAAAATTTAAAAGGCAAATCTAGCACTGGGAGAGGAGGGGAAAAACACTTTTTGTGAAGTTTGACCCAACATAACTTGTTTTACGCATCCAGCAGTCTTGAAGAGTTTCAAGGAAGAGAAAGACCTACTGTTTACTATGGAGCCACTGTCATGCATGTCACTTACAGGACCTGTTCTTGGCTAGAATAGCTCTGTAGGCCGCAGGACATTTAAAGAAATGGTGGCCCTTTGTTTCTGGGGCACCTGGTGAATGGGGCATTGCTGTAGACTGGGTTTAGATCTTATGTAATGGCACAGATTTTCCCTGCATGAAATACTGCAAAATGAGAACGCTGCTGGTTTCCTGCCATGTATACATGCTCCATGAAAAGGAACAGCATAAATAGAAGGAGTCTGGATGTGAATAGAAGGAGAAGCTGGGAATGACTGGCAGTGTTATGTAGAAGCAGGATAGGAGAGAGTATGGGAAGAGTGAAGAGGAACAGGAGGAAGAGCAAGGAGTGGCAAAGAGGAGAAAAGAGATCAACAGACTGGGAGAAGGGAAACATGCAATGATAGAAGGTCCAGGAAACTGGGAATGGAAAAATGAGAACAGGGAGAAGAAAGACAGGTGGCATATTTTGTTATTTAATGAATGGCTTAACGTGCCAGATACTCAGAAGAATTTTTCGTCTAAATAAGGCAACTGAGTCATCTTCTTAACCTGACTTCTCTAAGTGTTCCCTTATGTATGTGTCATCTAGTAATGTGATTATGACAGAAGATGCAAGCAAAGCAGGTCTGAACCTGATACCTGTAGCATATTGGGACAGCTCTTAGGAAAACTGGGAATTGATGGAAAATCAGTGAACAGCAAAACTTTTAAAGCACAGTGCTAGAGAATGTTTCTTTTTTGTTTGAAATACTGCTTAAGGATCAGGACACACTCCACCTTCATTTTCCCCACTCAAAGAAGGAGAATCAAAAGCTTAATCCTTTGGTTTTGGCCACATTTCAGCTCAAGAAGCTAGGCAGATCTTCATCCCCTAATAATTTTTAAGTACTTTGCCTACATGCCTTATAGGCAGTGGCATGCAGCACAGACATTATTCAGTCAAGTTTTTGCAGAGAATAAATCATAAATCCCTGCCAATGAGCAAAAAGAACTCAAGGCAACATCCAATTACCTCTGTGTTCACTTAACATGATTTTATAAGACACTGTACAATATTGAGGCTTGTGGTTCCTCAGTAACATTGCGTATCTCATGCATGCTGTAGGGGTGAATTTGATTTCTCCATCTGCTACCCCCTCCCTGCCCCCCATGTGTGACATTGAACTCCTGCATTGCCTTGGCCAAAAGTGACCAAAGCAATTTCTGTAATACAGTCTTTATTCTACAGTGGCACTCTCAGATATAAGGTGGGATTGTTTATAAAAACACTTTTTGATAACTTGAAGGAAAAATGTTATGGAAACTGAAATTTTGATCGTATGTTGCATTACAGGTTTCCTTACTGTAAGCCATGCATGTTGCATCCTTTGCTCTTCATGCAAGAAATACTGTGTGAAGTAAAGTACCAGCAAAGTTTAGTTCAAATAATTTTATTCATCAACTATGTGTGGAAACACGGGATACTGAGAGAGGCATCAGTAGGCTAAGAGGTTATTTAAAGTGATACTGCCAAATTCTCAAGTGCCCCTTTAACATGTTAGTGGATTAGTGTTTAGTCATTACTTTAAAACATGTTGCAGACTCCAAAGGGGTCTGCTTTACAAGGGGAATATTTTGAAAAAATAAAAACTTGAAGGCTGGATAAGAACACTGCCTAAATGCTGTGCAGGTGGTAGGTCAATTCAGAGTCTGAAGTCAAACTTGGTTCTCTCCTTTCTGTGGCCAATCACACTTGTGTTCCTGTGTGATATAACACTATTTAGCAAACAACTACAGAGTTTGGGAGAAAAAAGTAGCAAGTTAGTGGCTGTTATGATTTTGAAGGACATTGATCTTTCTCCCTGTCCAAGACAGAGACTGCAATGTGTGTCAGGAAAAGCTATTATCAGTGTAGCATTTACTGGAAAATAGTAATGTTAGGAGAAGTTAAAATCAACGCAACGTCTTCAGTTTTTGGAATATTAAAATATAGATAATGAATTACAGTCAATGTAGATAAACCACTTACCTTCATAATGCTGATGTAGGATGAGATTCTGCAAACGCTCCCCATTCAAATATCCTGTTCAATCCCCATATACTACCTGACAGGCAGTAATCAGAGCAAAGCGCTGCTGAAATTGAGTCCTATAATACTGGGGTTTTTAATGAAAATCCTGATGACAAATTATTTTTGTTGTTCTCTTCACTGTTTTATCCCTTGTATCCTGAGTTAATTACATGGCATTTTAATGGAGGCTTTTTGAGCATACTCTACATGTCAAAGAAAAAGCAAAATGCTGTCAGTTTCTGGAACTTGCCCAAACTCTCACAAACATATGTGAATTTATTTCCAATAGTGTTTTAATTTGGGGGGTTCATCATTTATATTTTTACCTGTCAAACACTCATTCAACTTCTCTTAGCATAACAGGTGGGAGTAAAAAACCAGTATTCTCCCTCTTGCTTGTCTTTTGTGAATAAAATGAAAGAAGCAGTAATTGGACATCTTACAGGTTCATGATTTAGGACTGAAAAACATGATTACAGAATGTTTAAATTAGGCAGTGCTGTGAGTTGCAAAGGAGGCGAGACTAGGTCTGCTGAAAAATGAAACAGATGTTGGCAGGTAGCAAGCAAAATTTGTGAGATGCTGAGTTGGGAGGGTTTTCTTTGTAATCTCTCTTGATTTTATTTTCCAGCCATATTGTCAGATTTAGCCATTGATCATTATTTACAAATTAATATTTAAAATTACAAATAATTTACATTATTCATAGTCTATAATCATTAAGCATTGCTACTCCATTACTTTTTATTTCAACTTAATCAGTGGACACAATTTAGTGACTATGGTTCGTTGTAAAAGTTCAAATGCATCTAAATTGACTTTGATAGAGAAAAAAGTTTCTCTTTCATTTTAATTTCTTCTTTTTTTACACTTTAACTTCCTTTTTTACAGGTGTTTGTCTGAAATGAACAAGTATTTCAGGCAAAAATGGGAATTTTTCAGAATGATAAGAGCAAATGAAAATACAGGGTTCAACAGCTCATTCTGGGAACTGTTTAGCAGGTTCCCATGGGAGACTGCCCTGAAGGGGAAGGGGACCCAGAGAGGATGCTGCTCTCTGAGGACAACCTCCCCAGACCCGGGCTCAGCCCAGCCCGCGGCCCAGGCAGTCACACAGGCACAACAGACGGGCAGGGAGCTCCAGCCTGGGCTCTGGTACCAAAAGAGAGGGCAGAGGAGGTCAAGGAGGGCTACTTGGGAGCAGTGCAGACCATTGTCTGGCCATGCAGGCAGGGAATGAGAGAAGCCAGAGTTATTGGTGAGGAATGGGAAGGGCAACAAGAAGAGCTCCTACAGGTAGCAGCAAAAGGAGGCTTAAGAAAGGTGTGGGGCTGCGAAATGAGGCAGCAGAGTTGGTAACAAAGCACATAGAAAAGGCTGAGAAATTCAACATCTTCTTTGCTTTGGTCTTGACTAGCAAGTTCTGTCCTAGGTCTCCCAGGCAGGATCTGGGAAAACTGAGATAGTGACCAAATAAGCAAACTGGATATACACAAGTCCATGGGACAAGAGAGGATGGATACAAGCATGTGGAGGGAGCTGGCTGAGGTCACTGCAAGGACTGCTTCGTATCTTCTTCAAAACATCCCTAGGGATCAGGAGAGGTTCTTGAAGGCTGGGAAAAGGCAAGTGTCATGCACACCTTCAGGATGAGCAGGAAGGCAGATCTGGGGAACTATCTGCTCGTAAACCTCCCTTCCCTCCCAGGAAGATTTCAGAGAAAACCCTTCTGGAAACCATGTCCAGGCATATGGAGGACAAGAATGCAATTGGGAACAACCGGCATGGATTCACAAACGGCAAATTGTGGCTGAACAACCTGAAAACTTGCTCTGAGGAGATGGCTGGTATGGTGGGAGACAGAAGAACAGTGGTTATTTGCCTTAACTTCCACAAGGCCTGTTACAAGATATCTCTGCAGCCAAATTGGTGAGACATGGATTTGAGAAGTGAACTACAAAGTGAGTGGACTGCTGGCCTTACCACCAGGCTCCAAGAGTTGTGATTAGTTGTATAAAGTCCAACTGATGGGTGGTTTCTAGTAACGTCTATCAGAAGTCAATACTGGCACCAACATTCATTTGTTCACTTAGCAAATGGGATGAAATGCACCCTCAGCAACTTCAGAGATGGTACCTAATTAGGGGAGCAATTAATATGCTGGAGGGCAGGGCTGCCATTCAGAAGACTCAACAAGCTGGAGAAGTAGTCTGGCAGAAACTTTTGGAAGGTCTGCACAGACAAATGCAAATTCCTGAACCTGAGACAGAACAAGCCCATGCAGTGGGACAGGTGGGGCACCAACTGGCTGCAAAGCAGTTTTGCATAAAAATTTCTGGGTGTCCCAGCAGACAACAACTCCAAGATGGGTCTGAAGGTCAGCTGCATCCTGGGTTGTACTAGCAAGAGTGTAGCCAGCAGGTTGAGGGAAGATATTCTTGCCCTCTGCTTGGTGCTTGTGAGACCCTGCCTGGAGGACTGTGTCCTGGTGTGGACTCCCCTGTCCAAGATTCCATACTGGAATGAGACTCTTGGAGCACCAGGTGGCTGGAGCACAGGGCATACAAAGAGAAGCTGACAGAACTGGGTTTGTTCAGCCTGAAGATGAGAATAAGGGGGGAATCTAATTGTTTTAAACTACCTGCTGGCAATGTAGGTAGTCTGAAGCCAGACTCTTCTAGGCAGTGCACTGCAATAGGACAAGAGGCAGCAGACACAAGTTGCAACATTGGAAATTTTGTCTAAGTATCAGAAAAATCTTTCCTGCCTTGAGGGGGTCAAATACCGGCACAGGTCCCCAGAGAGTCTGTGGCACCTCCGTTGTCAGAGATGTCACAAAGTTGACTGGGCAAGTTCCTGAGCAACCATTGAGCTCGGATGTAACTTCAAGGTGATTTTTCCTGATGATCCCCAAAGATCCCTTCCAACCTGATAATTCCAGGAGAATTTATTTTTACTTACTTAAATGGGTGTTTTCAGGATTTAAATAATATTCCTGGGGCACTTTGTACTTTGAAGAAAAAGGACAGTGAAAATGCAGATCATTTTTATTACCAAAATTTAAGTCATTGCTCCTAGGAAATATTGTAGGAATGGTCAAGTATACCAGAATGCCAGAATGGATTGTGGTTTTTTGTTAAATAGAACAGAAAAGTCAGTGAAGCACATTTAATCCACACAAGTGAAGAGTTCTGCAGACCTTGTAAACAAATACAACATAAAAATAGGTCAATTTGGATGATTTACTAGCCTGGACAAATCCAACCAGAAGGGCAATGAAGCTGGTGAAGGGTCTGGAGCACAAGTCTTATGAGGAGCGGCTGAGGGAACTGGGGTTGTTTAGTCTGGAGAAGAGGTGGCTGAGGGGAGAGCTCATCGCTCTCTACCACTACCTGAAAGGAGGTTGTAGCGAGGTGGGGGTGGGTCTCTTCTCCCAAGTAACAAGTGATAGGACGAGAGGAGATGGCCCCAGGTTGCGCCAGGGGAGGTTTAGATTGAACATTAGGAAAAAATTCTCTACTGAATGAGTGGTCAGGCCTTGGAACAGGCTGCCCAGGGAAGTGGTTGAGTCACCATCCCTGGAGGTATTTATCAGGCATGTAGATGAGGCGCTTAGGGACATGGTTTAGTGGGCATGGTGGTGTTGAGTTGATGGTTGGACTCGATGATCTTAGAGGTCTTTTCCAACCTTAATGACTCTATGATTCTATGATTCTAACTTAAATATATTTTGATAATTTTCTATCTTGCTTATTTCTTCTGCTTAATATGCAAACCGCTTTCTTCACCAGTTTTCTTAATCTTTGCAAATATTCTTTTGCTTAGAGAATAAATCTGATAGGTCTTGGGGGTTGAGGAAATGAAGGGAAGAAAGTGTTGTGGACTTTGGTGGGATTTTTCATTCCAGAATACGGGCAATGATTTCTCTTTCAAAATCTTTCACTAGCTGTGTATCAAGACCTACCTAAAAATAAGGGACTCTAACGTCCAATGGCTTTGCGAGCAGAAGGGATTTTTCTCAAGACTTTATCCTCCTTCTTATGGTCGCAGAACTCCTCTGAGGAAAAACCACATTACCAAGTGAAATAAACCCACAGCCAGAGTGGTGGTCAGAGCTTCTTACTGTATTGGGTGAATATCCAGGCTCAGAGAGCTCTTAGGCTTGGGTACAAACGCTGTAGAGCTCCCAGCATGGGATGAGGGACCCTCTTGGTCCCCTTTGCTGTCCTGACACATGCTGTTAGTGGTTGGTTTGGCAACCCTGTGCCCCGGTGCTGAACTGTGCAGCCTCTGCTCAGACCACAGCTTTCCCGAGGGTAAGAACTGAAAAATGGCTCTGCTGGGCCTGACAAGTAGACCTGGTGTATTTTTCTAAACATAGATGATAACATATATTTCAAGTGTGTAAGATGGCAACATTAGGGGGATATGTTTTCCACTACTTTTCTCAGCCTTTCCTGGTCTGAAGTTTAGGGACTTGGCTAGAAATTATACCTTTGTTTCTAATAAATGTTGGGGGTGGTGTGGTGTCCCATGAATTTGTTTCATTGCTTTTTGAATTTATTCAGGCTTTTAATATCTGTAATATATTCTTATGGTTTATTCCATAACTGAATTACCCATTCTGTAAAAAAGTATATTCCATTTTTTAGGTGTTAATCTGACACTCCAACATTTCATTTGCTGCTCTTTCCTCCTTGTATTACTAGTAGGGGTGAATAGCCTTTCCTGTTTTACCCTTCTCAGTGTGGCACATGACATTATGGATTTTGTCATATTCTTCTGAGCTATCTCTTTTCCAGACTGAGTTATCCCAGCCTACTTATTGTTCCTCACACAGATACTGTCCCTTACCTTCAAGTAAGATAAGTTATCTTACTTATCACCCTTGTCTATATGTTTTCTACTTCAGGTGAGTCCCTTGGGGCTTAGAAGATAAGGCACATTTTCTCAATGGCAATAAGATTGCTCTCTTTCATTTCATTTTCCTAATAGTCCATGATATTCTATTCAATTTAGGCTGATGTTTTGATAGGACTGTATGTGGTTTCTCCAGTTGTGTCAGCTGTATTTCAGAGTGGTAACAGCTGTCTTAAAGCTCATCCCTGGCTATGTGTAGTTAGAACTGTGTGGTTTTATTCCAGATTCCATTGCATTGCATCTGCACTTTTATCACCAATCACACAGAATTGAGTTCTTTCTGCAATTTTTCAGTCACCCTTCAGTTTTACTACCCTAAATAATCCCGTGTGATTAACTGTCACCTCATTATTCAGCCTTGTCCAAATTACTGACGACTATGTTGAGCACTGCATTTCCCTGCACTGATCCACTAGAAAGCTCTCTGCATTGCGAAGAGTGACCATTTACTTCTACTATGTGTTTTGTGTTGTCTAACCAGTTTTAAGGGGCTTGTTCCCTGTTTCCTTGGCCTGGGAACTTCCAAAAGCTCCTCAGCGGTGAACACCTATGTAAAGAGTTCTTCTCACTTTGCTGAAGTCTGAACTTATTTGAGCTCTCCTTTCATACCCCAATTACTTATCAGCCCTACAGACTTTCTGGCAGACTTCCTGTTTCTAATGTGCTTAAAAAGCATTATATTATTGGTTTTATGCCTTTAGCAAATTGCTTTTCAAAATCTTTTTTTGGCTGGGCTTATTAAATTTAGCTTGCCAGAGTTGATATTCTTTTCTATTCCACTTTCAGAAGAACTTCTAGTAATCTCCTTTACTGTGCTGTGTATTGAAATGGTCTAGAAAAAACAGACAACTCTGGGAGTTTCTCTCTCCATCTTCCCTGCCTTCTCCCCAAAAATGACCTGACATTAGTATGTAGTTAAAGTTACAAAGTAGTTATTGTTATTTTTCTGAATTGCTTTCTCTCCCTTTTGTGTCCCCTCAGAAAAGGAACTAAAACATGAAGGGAATGCTCACAAAATTCAAACCATGGGGACAAAAAATCAAAGGGAAACCATTTGCAAAAATGGATAGAGCAAGGAAGGGTTGGTGTAAGAAAGAAAGAGTAGCATGAGGAAAGAACAGGTTAGGAAAAGTTACACAGACAAATGAAACAGTGATAATAATAATCACTCCTGAAATACTAAAGGTTTCAGTGCAGCTTGCACTACAGATCAGTGGAATGAGTTCTAGGAATAAATTCTCTTTTCTGAAAATTATACCTAGATATAGACAGAGGTTTAGGTATGGATATATGCATGTGTGTATATGTCCTGCCTTAAAAGTGAGGAAGACTGAGGCAGCAAAGCTTCCAGATGCTTTGATGGGACTTGAGTAGCGAGCAAGTTCCTCAAACCAGGGGCAAATCTAATCCTTGGGCAGCTGCCTAAATTTCCTCACTCATCATCAGACTCCAAATGGCAGGTTCAGCCTCTTGTAACCATACAGGTGTATACAGACATGATTCCTGGGTATATCCTGGCAGTGGCTGAGCACTGCACCCCGAAGCAGCAAAGCATAGTACCAGATAATCTCAGTGCCTTGCGGGATGGAGTTCTGTGAGCTTTTGCTCATGAGCCACTTGAGAAGGAGAGGTGCTGATTTCTCCCTGAGCCTGCTGCTCTGTACCCTAACAAGTAAGGCTTTTCAGAGATGTATTGCCAACTTTAACACTTCTCCAGATTTGCAGGGAGGAGATATCTTACCTTTTGGAACCTAGCAATTATCAAACTTTAAAAATGCACTTACCACCACTGAAAGGGAAGGAAATATAAAAGTTGATATCACTATACATATAAATAATATATCTATTCTTACTCTACGAGTTCTGCTGGATTCCGAGTTCTTCTTTGAAAGGCCAAGTTGCAGTTGTAAGCATCATTTTTTAACAAGGCTTAACAATGAGACTTTTAACTTCTTTTTCTGAGGACAGATCTAGATCCTCCAAATGAGTGAAATCAAGGTAAATAACAGCATTAGTTGCTTCTGACTTGCACTCTTTGAAAGTGCACGGGACAAGGGAATAAGGTGCCATCAGCACCTGGCTGCAATCAGCCCATAAACCACGTGTTTTGTAGCAGGCAGCAGCTTTGATTTTGTTTCCCAGCTGGGTCCAAGATGTAAGATTTAACCTGTAAAGCCTCCTGGGGTTTAAGCTGTAGCAACTCTAAGGCCTCTGCCAGGTTAGCAGCTTTTTTGCACTGAGCACTGGAGAAATGCTTATTTCAGGCAGATACCATCCCTGCCCTGAAGCACTCATTATCTCTTTCATTGAGGTGTCTTACACATAGCTAAAGGCCTACATGTATCCTGAATAAAAGCTCTCTGATCAGTCACTCTTTCTAATTTCTCCACCTCCTCATCAATGAATGCTTGCTGGTGCAGTATTCTCCCTCACCCCTGTAAAGGGTGAAAATTCTTTCAGGAGAGGAAGCAGGATGATACACAGACAGGAAAGAAAAGGCTCAGAGCAATAAGAAAGGAGATACAGAGATGTGAAAAGTTTGGGAATAGTTATCTATTCTCAATTTAGAAAGCTGGGCAACACGGGAGAAATAGGAAGAATGCAATGGTGGAGAACAGAAGTACAGAGAGAAACCTCATCACAGTTGTATGACACAGGAAAGTGACTGAAGGAGGAAGGTGGCTGTACCATGAGACACAGCACAGTACAAAGCAAAATGAAGTGGTGGAAGTTAGAAAAGAAAATGAAAAAACAAATGTTCAGGAGACAAGTTTAGATTTTTTTTTAAAAGCTTAGTAGAAAATGTACACACAAAATGGTACATAGATAAACTATTTTTCTCCCATAATGCTGCAACGCTCCAGAACCTAAATGAGCTGTGCTAATAGCAGCTCTGTGAGGTAGGACAAGGTTATTATTTTATGTCTGTTGAGCTAAGGCACTGAAAAACAAAGTGAATCTCAAGAGAGCACAGTGGAAATCTGCAGGTGGAGAAGGGGTCTGAACTTGGTGACCATCACTGAAATATCTTCTCCCTTAGTAAAGTTTCAGAGACATTAAAAAAAAAAAATGGAAGTAGGATATGAAGTTGTATATAAAAAGTCATCACGGTATGGCAAGGTATGATTTTATGTTGAACAAAACTATTATTCTGCATTTTTTCCTGTTGTTGCTACACTAGTGGACTTGGCGAATAGTGGTATAATCTGTCAGAAAAACTGTAACAAATATACCTGTAAAAGGCTTTAATAACTAGCTCAAAACACTAATATTTACTGAAATTTCAGTATTATCTGCCAATATTGATGCAATGCGTGTTCTGACAGTACTGTACAATGAGCAACTGCCAATACACACTTCAAAGCTGTTCCTGTTTCTAAATCTATTATTTACTCTACGGCTCTTCAGTGGTTTCCTGATCAAACTAGTCAAGCTCTACCCTGGCACACTGATAACTCTTATGTTGCACCAGCATATTGAAATATCTCATGGTAGTCTTTTACATCAAGAATTTCACTGCACTCAAACTCTTTCATAAGGAACTTAAGGAACACAATATGGACAACATATTAAAAAAATCTTGTTTATTATAGGTGAACTGTTTGCTGTTTTGGTAATTATGTTATACCGATGCCCCTGCAGAAGAATTAAGACTGACATAAGGTGTACTTCATACATTTAGAGTCAAGGCCCCTGACCCTCAGAAGAATTATAAGATGACACTGGTGAACGTAGTCTTTGCTGAATCTTCTGAGAATGCAGAAGAAGCAAAGTTAAATTGAGTTCTCAGCTTCCAGCAGCAAACTGGACTGGCTGTAAGCATAGGCAAAACAGAAATTGCCTTAGGTAGCAGGCTGCTGGGAAGACAAAGCACACATCCCTTAACACACACACCCCCCAATTTTGTCCATATTAGGACTGGGAAAAACAGGTTGTCTGAAACTGCTGCTGCCCCTAAAGTAGGAGTGGAAACTATTGGTAGAATGCCCAGTGCTGGCAGCTGTGATAGCTGACTGGTATCAGTCCCTGGAGGCAGTCAGATTAGCAGCATGGATCCTCTAGATCTCTCCATTGCAATTCCCCACTTTTCTGCGGCAGACAAGCGTGGCCCTGTCCCATCTGTTATTTTAGAAGGACTGACTGTCAATTTTGCCTGAGCCGTTGAAAAGTCTTGTGCTGGCTCTAGAATAAAAGGCATGCAAAATGTTTATAGTCTTAAATGAGGAATAATCACGACATTACTTATATTTAGAAATTCAGGGAGCATCCTTGGTCTAAATGTTTTATGTACGACGCTACTGATTCCAAAATGCAGATGACGTTATCAGCATTTCATTCTCCACCCCTGGCTATCTCAGTTTTTCCTTTTTCTACCTCAGGTTCTTTGTTGTGAAGTCAACAGATTAGTGTTAAAAACAGTTTTCATTCATTCAGCATTGATGGATGTTCTGCCGTCACTGTCTGTATTTGAGATTTGAACCACAAAAGTGGTTCAGTTTCAACTTTCCAACTTCTCTGTGTTTTCAGGATTTTGGGTTTGGCTATTTCTACAACTTCTGCCATGGGAATTTCCAGAGATTACAAATTCAATTGCCAAATTCAGATCCTAGAAGTGGAACTTCCCAAGTCTGTTCCATAACTGTCTGACTGGGTGCCCTGGAGCTTTGTTCCTTCAAGCTGGCAAACCTCAGATCTTAAGTGATGGAATTTAACTATTCCTATATACCTGTGAATTGTTTTCTTGGTCCATCCTGTGCTTGTGCTATTTCTTCATGTTGCAGCCAGTGTTTTTCAAAGAGGCAGAATTTTATAACATCACTGCTTCTCTGGTTTTACAAATCTAGACAGCTTTTTATTTTAATTGTTCAAAAGTGTCCCAGTGAGTCATATTATTATCCCCCTTTTTTATCGTCTGTATTAGGTCAAGAGTTGTATTTGTGAGGCTCATGAGGATCAGATTTCTTACTATTTATTTCATACTCTTTATGGCTGCTTCCTCTTCGGTATACCACTGCACTAGGAGAAAGGAGGAACTGTCTCTGAGTTTTGCCCAGGCTCGGTCTTCAAGGGCTGCCCTCTAGCCAGTTCATGTGCTTCCCTTGCTCCCCCTACTTCTGGAACATTTCTGTTTTTTCTCAGATACAACTTATTCCAACAGTAAGCAAGCTCTGACGTTTGTATGCAGGCATCCTTGCCCTTCTCAGTGAAAACCCTTTGGGAATCATGGCTGGATGCCTACTTCAGCTTTTGTTTTGGATGGTGGCTCCCATTATTTCAGTTGTCATTATTGTAAAGGATCTTGATTGTTTTTTATATTAGTCCTCAGTGAAGACTATATGTTTGCTTCCAGTCTTCGATGAACTATTAGGAAAATGCAATAGGGCACTCAAAAAAAAAAAATCACTTCTTTGAGTTTTAAAAGAAGAAAATGGTGGGTGATTTTAAATTATTTTTAGCTATGTGATTAGTAGTGTATAAATGTTATTTAGACTTTATAAAAAACCAAAGTAATTTATTCTCTGTACCAGTCAACTAGCAACTCCTCTTACACCCACTGGCATACTTAGTCACCTCTTTTGTAAATCTTCACAAGCAAACTTCCCCAAGGGTAGCTTTGATAAACTGGCACGCTCCCCCTGGCAGTGAAAAATGACCTTCTACCTTCCCTGTAACAACCAAACATGGAGTCAGAGCCTGTTTGAAAACCCAGGGCTCACCCAGAACTCTGGAGTGTTGCTTTGCCATCTGCTTCTTGCAGGAGAGGAATTAGTTCATGCCTGTTAGGGCTAATCCTTTCCCTGCTAGTAAAGTCCTCCCTTCCCGTCCAGCCCCCAGTGACCCTTTGAAAATAGGAAGGAAATACTTGCGAGCTCTGGGCCTCTATGACCCTGCCGGAGGAGACACCCATGTCTCAAGACACCCTGCACACCCTTCTCTGTCTTTGTTTTCTGCTGAGAACCTACTGGTTTCACTCTGTTTCATCTTGCTCTCCACTGCACCAGACTGGCTGCGTGGTGAAACACTGCAAAATTATGTTACGGGCAGACATCCAAGTGCAAGATCGAGAGCAAAAGGGTGTAAATAAAACAATGACAAATTCGCTTCTGGTCTATACTTAACCATGACTCCTGTTTCAAGTAATCCCATGAGGGATTTCTTTTGCATTGTCCTGCGGTGAGAGCAGAAGGTGGTGGATTCATAGAGTCAGCCTTCCTCCCACGTGGCGAGCTCACTTCTGAGTGATTTCCACTTCCAAATGCCCTGTATTCTTCTGGAGCTGTGTTTTTGGATGCAAAGGCAAATGCTGATAATGTCCTGTCTTGCGAGGGACACCTCAGACACTTAAATGGTCATTTCCATGTCAGCCTGGCAGGGACTGTCAGGTAAATACAGCTGATTTTGCCTCCTGAGGTGAGAAGTGTTGTGCACCAAGAGCATATTCTCCCTTTGTCTTTCGCTAGTCTGCTGACTAGCTGCCCCTGCCATGGGATCCTTTTCAACTCCTCACTCTCCACTGAGGTTATTTATACAATCATAGTATCTCTTTTATGAGATATCAGTTGTGCATGTGTTCTGCAAGGTTCATGATCACTAATACCTCAGTGACTTTCTATAAACATCACACTTTATTAACACGGATAACAGATGCTGTAAAATTTATATGCTATGAGTGCTAATGCAACTTGTATGTAATGTTTCAGATATAGTGTCTTTTTTGAAGATCAGCTTCTCTCTGCTTTGCTGTGCGTCTAGGTACAAAGTGCATTTTCTTCTGATCTAACTGCACTGGAATTCCAGGCAAAGGAGGTCACTTTTATAGAGCTATAACATAATTCCATTTAGAAAAGAAAAAAAAATCCTGTTTTTACCTAATCTTGGATGTACAGTTCTCCTGGTTCCCTGCAGATACAGGTTCTCTTGATACAGAAGCCCAGACACTGATTTTCAAGATAGGATTCATTTTGGACTTTATCGATGCAATAGACCTCAGTTTTGGCTGCCTTCAGAGAACAGAAGTTCAGCCAAGCAGAGCTGATGGTGTAATCTTGGATGATGATGGCATTTGTGATTGTCCAGTGAGCCTTCCAGGGATCAGCCTACACCTCTGGGTTTGGACACAGTTATTTTCATTCTGACAAAATTACTGGTGATGTGGAAGGAGAACATGGCTATACCTGGGGTGGATTTAGATCTTTCCCAGCCATAAGATGTTTTATTGTTTGCATCATGTTCTGCTTT
Organism: Pelecanoides urinatrix; assembly: GCA_013400755.1. Taxonomy (NCBI): domain Eukaryota; kingdom Metazoa; phylum Chordata; class Aves; order Procellariiformes; family Procellariidae; genus Pelecanoides; species Pelecanoides urinatrix. Next base: position 38,391 of record VZTQ01006646.1, read on the forward strand.
TTAAAAATTTTCAAAGTCAGTGGAGTAGAAGGTCTGATTGATTGTTTTTCGGAATGGTGTACAAGGTGCAGAGTTATTTATCTCTCTCTTCGCAGTATTTTTTAGGAAAAGAGGCAAACGTTGATTTTTAAAATTATGCTAAAACAGACATCACAACCCATTGAGATGTTCATTTTAGAAAACCACTGGCTATGAATGAAAGACTTCTCTCTTAGCTCCATTAATTCTTTTTTCTTTTTTAAATATATCTTGGTGCCTTCTTTTCTTTTCTTTTCTTTCTTTTCTTTTCTTTTCTTTTCTTTTCTTTTCTTTTCTTTTCTTTTCTTTTCTTTTCTTTTCTTTTCTTTTCTTTTCTTTTCTTTTCTTTTCTTTTCTTTTCTTTTCTTTTCTTTTCTTTTTCTGAAATGATACCTGTCTCTCTTCATCTGTATAAGCTAACCATAAACTCGCCAAAATTATGCAATTCATTGAACGATGTGATTCAAATGCAAGGGTTTTTTCCTCTTTCTCCCCCCCCACTAAAGAGGGGCAGAGTTCTGTCTTTGTGGGATTATACCTCAGGGTTCATTATTTTAATGTGAAGTCCAATAATTGGCATTGACAGTCTTATCAAACAAGAATAAAATTAGGATGGTGAAGTAAATGCAAAGTAGAGAAATGGGACAGAAGGCAGAAACTGAGGAACTGTTTTTTTCCACTGCCGGTGGCTTTGCAGTTGCTGGCCACAAAAGCACCTTTTGAACTGTATTTCTGGCTGTGGCAGACATACCAAGGCAGTAGAGAGCTAGCATCAACAGCTTTCTCAGGCTTCCCAGCTACAGATACTTTTTGATGAATAGGGCTCCTAATCAGTTGATGTAGCTATATGCTTTATGCCTCAATTACCACAGCTTTCTGTTGCAATCTTTGGTTTATTCACATCCAGTGAATTTAATTCTGCTTTCATTTTTTGGAGAATTACATTTTTAGTGCTTATCTGTTTAAAAGAAAGTTCCTCTAACTCATGGTATCGAGTCAATTGAACACGGGCTTTTGAAACAGAGTATTGACTATTCTTTCTTCAAAGATTAGATTTTATTTCCAAATTTTGAATAGCTTTTTTTCCTCTCTTTTTTTTTCTCCTTTTTTTTTTAATCTGGTGCATGGCGCTACTACATTTGCAGAGCTTGATCCAGAAGAATCGAAGCACATGCTTAAGGAGAAGAATGGCATGTGGTTCATGAACCCCATAATTAGTTCCCCTTCCTAGCTCTAAGCAGTAATTAAATCTGTCACTTCTGCTCTGCTGATTCATTTATTTAGCTATTTAATTGCTCAGCTGAATACGTCTTTATCTCCGGAACTGCAACATTTTATTCAGACAAAGAAATAGCATAATCCTTTTTTTTTTTTTTCCGAGGGCAGGGACATGTAAAAGAAAAGAACACTAATACTAGATGATTTGGTGGTGGTGTCAGTTTTCACTTATCAAACAAAACAGTATTTAAGGGAAAACTTCAACCAGTGCTTGAGGATAACTTTCCATATATAAGCTTGTTTCTCCAGGAAATTATGTCAAACGTGAGGACCCAATGTATCTGACCCAGGTTTCCATTTCCATAATGAGTTAACTTAAAGCATTTCCAGGTAATAGTCATAATTTTCTATAAAACAAGAAGTCTTACCCTGATCTATTGGCGGAATATTTTATAAGCAGTTTAAAATTGCAAATATATACTAAATTGTTACAAACTATCTTTTCTTTATACATTTTCTTTTTGGGACATTGCTCATGGAGATTTCTGTCATCTGTCTCTTAGATTTATCATCAAATACAGCATTTTGATCTGTAAAGCAAATGGCATTTTGTATACTTTCAAGCTTAAAAGGAGAGCCCCTCTGAATACCTTTCTGTGAGACATACTTCCATACATGCAGTTTTCCTCATGTTACATTTTCAGCATCCTTAAGGGAGATGCAAGATTCCCCCACCATTTTTATCCATAGGTTGGAAAAGCTCGTGTAGGAAAGCAGCATGCAAAACAATGAGGACCAGATCAAGACAGATGAACTCAAACAGGGCCTTTTGGCAAGGTGAGGAAATATTTTTTATTTTTATAACCTTTTTTTCCCTGTTGTCTCTGAACTCTGTAATGATAGCTGATCCAGGAAGTGGAAGGTAGAAAAACTACCCAAAATTCAGAGAGAAGGGTATTTTCCTTTCACTTCTGGCATCAGTGGCTCAGTTCTGCCAGTTTATTCATCTGTCCAGCTGGCTGGATTTTTATACCATGCACACAATCTTGCATTTCACTCCATTAGTGACTTATTTTTGCTGTCTTGTTACTCAGTTACAACTATGCAGCTGTTTAAGTCATAGGTCATGTTATTCCCAGGTAAGCTCATTATTCTAAAAATCTTTTACTGCTTACCTGGAGGGGTTTTTGTTGTTGAGGATACTTTTTTTTCCTTCAGCAAAGGGCCTGTCCACTCCTTTGCAATGCAAAGCATATCTGTCCTGCCACTGCGGACACCCAGCTTGGCCCTGCTTGAAGTAAAAGCAGGACCCAATGTAAAGATCAGCTGGTGCAACTGGCAAGATTTATTAGCTATATTGCAATACCTTGCAAATACAGCTGGATGTCCTGCCATACCTCCGGCTGCTGTGCTGGGCTACGTAGACCTCCACCCCGCCTGTGCCAGAGCGGGGATCTCTGCTTCGCCCTCCCCCGCCCTCAGGGAGGGCTTTGTCAGCCCGCGGGGGCCGGTGGCTTTGGCTGGACAATGCTTAGTCTGTATTGTTCGCGTTGGTGTTATTGTTCTGCATCTGTGCCCTCTGGGTTACTGAAAGCTCTTTGTTGAAATAAAGAATATTTCTGTCCCTGCTAAAACTAGGAAGTTTGGAAATCTTGAGGACAGTTTTGTTCTTGCAAGCCTCTGCACGTGATTTTTGGACTAGGGTTTTGCATGAGCTTCACTTAAATATTCTCTCTTTTAAAAGTGTTTCTTCAAATGATCTTCTAAAAGTACACTCTTTGTTATGTAGGGCACATGCTTAAATTCAGGGAATTAATAAACCAGCAAAAACCATCTCTGGACATCCTTTGAGGATAAGGGTGCTTTGAGGATAAGCCTGTATGTGAATGGGTTTGGTATGAGAAAGCAGTTCACTGCAGCGGGACAAACAAGTATGATCAGAGGGGGGCATGGGAATAATATGGAAAAAATAACATTTATTTGTCATAGAAGAGAAGTTTATTGTTGAGTTGGTGGAAACCCGACAGAGGAAACACAGGGATCATTTCAGACAGCTTTTATCTCAGTTCTAAAGGAGCATGAGGTTAGTCAATAGGATTAACTACTTTTACATAGATTTGTACACAAACATTGAGACACGGGAGTTGGAGGGACACCAGCTGAGTGCCCTCCCTTTGCAAAGATTACATTAGGGAACGTCTGTGGGGGGAATTAGGTGACAGTGACTGTCGGCTTCCCCTCAGATGAACCTAGCTGTTCATCAGGCTGGAAACCATCAACAGGCTGGAAATTACTCTCTCTAAGGCATTGCAGAGTTTACAAGCAGTCAAATGGGACCAAAACCACTCCATTCTCCCACCCTGACCTGCTGTCGTGGTTTAACCCCAGCCGGCAACTAAGCCCCACACAGCCACTTACTCACTCCCCCCAGGTGGGAGGGGGAAGAGAATCGGAAGGGTAAAAGTGAGAAAACTCATGGGTTGAGATAAAGACAGTTTAATAGGGAAAGCAAAAGCCATGCACACAAGCAAAGCAAAACAAGGAATTCATTCACTACTTCCCATCGGCGGGCAGGTGTTCAGCCATCTCCAGGAAAGCAGGGCTCCATCATGCGTAACGATTACTTGGGAAGACAAAATGCCATTGCTGCAAATGTTCCCCCCTTCCTTCTCTTCCCCCAGCTTTATATGCTGAGCATGACGTCATATGGTGTGGAATATCCCTTTGGTCAGCTGGGATCAGCTGTCCCAACTGTGTCCCCTCCCAGCTTCTTGTGCACTCCCAGCCTCCTCGCTGGTGGGGTGGGGTGAGAAGCAGAAAAGGCCTTGACTCTGTGTAAGCACTGCTCAGCAGTAACAAAAACATCCCTGTGTTATCTACACTGTTTCCAGCAGAAATCCAAAACACAGCCCCATACTAGCTCCTAGGAAGCAAATGAACTCTATCCCAGCCAAAACCAGCACACCTGCCCTCCACATGCCTGAGCAGGCAGCGTCCAGCTACTTGCATGGTGTGAACTGGAGGTTTGCAAAGTGGTGCACAAGCTCTAGGTCTGGGCACTGCTGGTGGAGGCACTCTGATAGTTCAAGGGTGTTTTGGGTTTTTTTTTNCAGCTTGGCCCTGCTTGAAGTAAAAGCAGGACCCAATGTAAAGATCAGCTGGTGCAACTGGCAAGATTTATTAGCTATATTGCAATACCTTGCAAATACAGCTGGATGTCCTGCCATACCTCCGGCTGCTGTGCTGGGCTACGTAGACCTCCACCCCGCCTGTGCCAGAGCGGGGATCTCTGCTTCGCCCTCCCCCGCCCTCAGGGAGGGCTTTGTCAGCCCGCGGGGGCCGGTGGCTTTGGCTGGACAATGCTTAGTCTGTATTGTTCGCGTTGGTGTTATTGTTCTGCATCTGTGCCCTCTGGGTTACTGAAAGCTCTTTGTTGAAATAAAGAATATTTCTGTCCCTGCTAAAACTAGGAAGTTTGGAAATCTTGAGGACAGTTTTGTTCTTGCAAGCCTCTGCACGTGATTTTTGGACTAGGGTTTTGCATGAGCTTCACTTAAATATTCTCTCTTTTAAAAGTGTTTCTTCAAATGATCTTCTAAAAGTACACTCTTTGTTATGTAGGGCACATGCTTAAATTCAGGGAATTAATAAACCAGCAAAAACCATCTCTGGACATCCTTTGAGGATAAGGGTGCTTTGAGGATAAGCCTGTATGTGAATGGGTTTGGTATGAGAAAGCAGTTCACTGCAGCGGGACAAACAAGTATGATCAGAGGGGGGCATGGGAATAAAATGGAAAAAATAACATTTATTTGTCATAGAAGAGAAGTTTATTGTTGAGTTGGTGGAAACCCGACAGAGGAAACACAGGGATCATTTCAGACAGCTTTTATCTCAGTTCTAAAGGAGCATGAGGTTAGTCAATAGGATTAACTACTTTTACATAGATTTGTACACAAACATTGAGACACGGGAGTTGGAGGGACACCAGCTGAGTGCCCTCCCTTTGCAAAGATTACATTAGGGAACGTCTGTGGGGGGAATTAGGTGACAGTGACTGTCGGCTTCCCCTCAGATGAACCTAGCTGTTCATCAGGCTGGAAACCATCAACAGGCTGGAAATTACTCTCTCTAAGGCATTGCAGAGTTTACAAGCAGTCAAATGGGACCAAAACCACTCCATTCTCCCACCCTGACCTGCTGTCGTGGTTTAACCCCAGCCGGCAACTAAGCCCCACACAGCCACTTACTCACTCCCCCCAGGTGGGAGGGGGAAGAGAATCGGAAGGGTAAAAGTGAGAAAACTCATGGGTTGAGATAAAGACAGTTTAATAGGGAAAGCAAAAGCCATGCACACAAGCAAAGCAAAACAAGGAATTCATTCACTACTTCCCATCGGCGGGCAGGTGTTCAGCCATCTCCAGGAAAGCAGGGCTCCATCATGCGTAACGATTACTTGGGAAGACAAAATGCCATTGCTGCAAATGTTCCCCCCTTCCTTCTCTTCCCCCAGCTTTATATGCTGAGCATGACGTCATATGGTGTGGAATATCCCTTTGGTCAGCTGGGATCAGCTGTCCCAACTGTGTCCCCTCCCAGCTTCTTGTGCACTCCCAGCCTCCTCGCTGGTGGGGTGGGGTGAGAAGCAGAAAAGGCCTTGACTCTGTGTAAGCACTGCTCAGCAGTAACAAAAACATCCCTGTGTTATCTACACTGTTTCCAGCAGAAATCCAAAACACAGCCCCATACTAGCTCCTAGGAAGCAAATGAACTCTATCCCAGCCAAAACCAGCACACCTGCCCTCCACATGCCTGAGCAGGCAGCGTCCAGCTACTTGCATGGTGTGAACTGGAGGTTTGCAAAGTGGTGCACAAGCTCTAGGTCTGGGCACTGCTGGTGGAGGCACTCTGATAGTTCAAGGGTGTTTTGGGTTTTTTTTTTTTTTGTTAGTTTTCAGTTCTAACTCACTGTATAGTTAGAAACCTCAGGCTGGAGTTTCTCCTCACACACTGGAATATGCTGGTGTAAAATGTGTCTAAATCAAATGAGATTAAATCCCTGAGTTTTGATACAAATGCACCCAAGTCTGTACTTTAGTAATGTATTGATTTACTTATTGGCGTATTGGCAACCTCTTGTTAATATTTTAATTTAAAGGAGTCATTGCTTATACTATTTGTGTGATGTAATGTGTCTGTGGGGTTGGAGGCTACCCCTGACCAGCCCTGGTCACTCACTGTACTTGGTTATATAAGATGTATAGACTTGGGTACCTATAAATATTAGTGTGCAGCTGTCACAAAGGGATTGTGAGCGCGCTGTTTGGGACCTCGAAAACATAATAGCTTGGCACCCAGAAATATACAACTTTGATAACATATTACAAGGTTACATATTGGAGAGGGTAGGGAAGTGGTGAGTGCTTTTAATCTTTGTCTCTGTTTTTGTGGGGTTTTTTAAATTATTTTTCTTCCTTTGTACTTCTGATATACCTTGGATCTTTACAATTTTTATCACATTAGGATGTGACATTCCTGGCCTTGACAGTGCTTTTGTTTAGGTATTTATAGCAGCTTCTGGTCATTGTTGAGCAAAGGAGATTGCCCTGCCCTCTGGCCCTTCCTTAAGCAGATTTTGGGCAGAAGCTCCTCTCATGTGGCACTAATTGAAATGATTGGTGGAGGGGGTGTTGTGAGCGCACTCTGGCTGACTCGGGCTTATCTGTCAGGGGCTAAGCCAGGGGAGGAAGGCAGGAAAAACGGGAAGAAGGGAGGAAAGGGGGGGGAAAAAGGAGGGGAAGGAGGAAAAAAAAAAAGGGGGAAAAAAAGCCCAGCTTTGCTTCACTCCGGTAGGGCTCGGGGCTCCCGGCCATCTGTCCGCGCTGGGAGGGAGGCGGCTGGCTGCAGCCCCGCGCACGGGCGGCACGGCGGGAGGCGGCTGGCTGCACAAGCCCACGGGAGGAAGGGAGCGGCGTGGGGCTCCGGCCGGGCTCGGGGACCCGCTCAGCAGGTGGGTACCTCTGCCGCGCAGGGGTGCGGGCGGGGATGGGGCAGGCTCCGGCAGCGGGGAGAAGCCCCCTCCTGCTTTCTGGAGTTGCAGCGCGGCCCGGGAGGGGGTGCTGCCTGCCGGGGTGGGCTTGGGGGGTTTGCTTTGTTTCGAGCTTGCAGGAGCCGAGCATGTTGCTTTTGCGGGTGATTTAGGGACTGAGTTTCCCTCCTCTGCCTGCCCGGGACAGGCTGCGCTGGGCAAAGTCGTTAAAAGATTGAAACCAACAAGTTGCTGTAGAAGTGATTTGTGTGGAGATGGGGCTGGTTTATCATCCGCACAACTGAGCTCCGCTAAAATATTTATTAGGGACTGTCAGTTGGAAAGTGTGCGCTTCCCTTGGGTGAGTAACCCCGCCGGAGCCAGCAGCTCCAGGCTTTAAATGCGATAACATCATCTGAAGGCTGGTGTGTGACACCCCCCAACCCCCCCTTTCCTGCAGCCACCCCCCGTTTAATAGTTTCCTGTAAGTTTAATGTGAAATGGGGAGAGGCGAGAGCTGGCCCTTGCCAAGGAAAACAACGGAAGAAAGGCAGAGCCTAAGAAGTTTCTGACGTACTGTAAACCAGTATCACTGTCAAAAGCAACTGAACTGGAATATTGTCCCATATTTTGGGGGTATTAGCATTGGAAGTTGCTTCCTTTCATTGAGCTGGTAACGTTTCTGAAGGTTTTTCTTTGGCTTTTAAGTTGCTAGTGTAAACAGCCTAAGCAAACAAGCGTATGGTAGTTCTGTGTGTTGTGCAATGGGGGAAAACTGAAACTTCAAAGTGTGTGTTTCTTAAAGAAAAGTTAGGAAATGTATGGTAGCTTTATGATAACAGTAGTAAGAGAGGACTCTGGACATCATGCCTCTTTTTTTATTGTTGGTTTGTTTGTTTTTTTTTTTAAAGATGCGAGAAATTTTGTTACTATGCACCAAAAACTGCGCTTTAATCTCTTTGATGTATCTGCTAGAATGTCCTATTCTACTGGATATGGTTATGTTTAGTGTACAACTTCTATTTGTGTTTCTGATAACCCTACTAGTACTACTGGAAAAATAACAGTTAACACATATTACCTAATCATGTTTTAACACCTCTTGTGTAGATTATAGACAGCAAAATGCAGTCATACCTGGAAATTTCTGTGCATGTCTATCTTCAAATTGTTAAAAAAAAAAATTACTGTTTGAAGTGTGCATACAATCCAGTCCAGCTGTAGGTCTTGTTTGTTTCTTTTTTATATGGTTTTAGAAGTAGAACAACAGTAAAAAATGGAGTTGAGCAGCTGGTAATCCATTTGTCCACCGCTTATCCCTACAAAGATTCCTGGTGCAAAGTTCATGAACTATCACTAAGGATGGTTTAAAAGGGAATCCAGGAATCGGCCGTACTAAAATCAGGCAAGTTTATAAAAATAAAATAAACTGAAAAGCTGAGGCTTGCCTATGCATAAACCTCTTAATAAATACTTCATCTATCTAGTATTCTACTCTTTGTATTCAAGAAAAGGAAAAACTTGATGGATCATGTGGTTATTACTCCATACCTTCTTAATCTGTAATCAGGTAAACAAAAATATTTTAACTTCCCTTACAGTCTGAAATAGCTGGTTTCTTACAAAAGACCTTGCCCCTTTCTTACTCTCAGCTGCAAAAATAAGTCCTCAAGAATATTACTATTTATTTTACTGGTTCCGTTCCTTTTCACTCTTGGTCTCCAATTTATGCTGGTTTGAATATTTCTGTAATGTTAAAGTCAGTTGCCATTATTTCCTTCAAGGACCATATTTAAACACATCTGTAGAGTGTGTGCAGTATGATAACTCGTAAAGACATGGTTATATTCGTTTTATTCTTACATGGCTCAATATATTTTTCTTGTTACTTCAGAGAAGCTAGAAACATGATAGACGCTCCATTAGTGGTATTGGTAAGAAATACATTAATGCAAGTGCACAGTCAGTAAGAAAGCATTTTTATTTGAAAACCTTCTCATGGCAGACATAGTACTAATAATCTTAATGTGTAACCTGTGCTGCGTATCTTCAGTGTTAGATTAGACTTGCTTTTAGGTACTTTGTAAATATAATTTTTATTCAGGATAACTGAATTTCTACCAGATGTCCAGGCTCCTTGTTTCTTTTCAGCCTTTGCAGCCTCTGAATCCCACAGGAATTTGTCGGACAAGGGACTAGGTGCGCATGGGGTAGCTGTTTCAGGATGCAGCCCTTCTTCTCAGAAACCAGCCTTGGTATTGTAGGGCATTGAGGTCTAATATTAATGTAAAGTAAAAGGTGTTATCAAAAATATAAGTCAAATCCAAAGACTGCTGTGTTTGTTGGGTACCCAAGGGAAAGCTGGACTAGCCTTCTCTGACAAATTACTGAAAATGTGGTGAGCGACTCCTGAAAGCCATGAGGGGAGCGCTCAGTTGTCTGTGCGTGAAGCTGCTTGCCATGGAGCCATCGCAGGGCAAGAGGCTGTCCTAGCCGGAGCACGGTGGTTCACACCCCTCATGGTGCTCCGTGCCGGGGGAAGCAGGACCAGGCATGGGGGAGCAGAGGATGAGTCATCTCTCCTGCTCGGGAGGGCTGGGAGGCCGGGACCGAGCATACTGGGCAGGGACAACTGCAAAGGAACCCTGCAATAGGGCAGGGGTGTATCGCTGCGGCAGAAAGTTGTGGAGAAGCTTGCAAAGCTAATGGGGGAGGTGGTTGCAGCCACAGGTGTGTGTGGCAGAAGCAAGACAGAGGTATTTGCAGGAGGGAAGGGTTCTGAAGTGGCAGATGCTGTGGCAAAACCCTTGGTGGTCATGGTGGCAATGGTTTGAGGGGGACAGAGAGGTTGGAGGTCAGATGGAGCAAGGGGTAAAGGCAGGCTGGTGGCCCCAGGGGCAGTCGGGACTGCCAAAGCTCTTGAATGCTACCACAGGGAGACTTTGCAGCTGGATGCGTAACCCGATTTGGGTGCTTTGGAATAAAGAGTCAAAAGCTGGGAAGTGACCATCGGCATTCCCGCTCATCATCATGGACCGCGGAAGAAGTGTTGGGCAGCTGAGCCGCAGTGAGATTAGGTGCAACGGGAGGGCTGGCAGCCAGGAGGCAGGGGGATGGTGAATAATTTTTAGCCTTTTCTATTGCATACAGGAAATCGGGAAGGCAAACTACTACAGTTCAAAGCAAAACATAGGAACTCAAAATGAATCTGTAGCACTGAAACTGTTTATGCTCGTTGTTAAGTCTCTCCCAAAAATTTTCAGTTAGTGGGGTCTCCATCTTCTGACGTTTATAACAACGTCATGACTGGAGATTGTAGAATGCACAGAAATTTATTTTCATAGACTTTGCAAGATCGTTCTTCTTTAAAAGAAACCTTCTTGCACTTTTAATAACAGATGCACTTTGTTGCATTCATTTGCTAAGCAACAGATTCACTGTGTTGCCTATGAAGCACAAAAGCAAGGGAGGCTTTGACACACGAAGTAGAGCTTACGTAAAGTTCATGAGCAACAGCAGAAAGAGTGAATGATGAATTCTCCGGGTTTTGTTCCTTATATTAAAATATTTTAAGGTCAGGTATTTTTCTCTGCTGGCTGCCATCAGCAATAGAACTATCAACATGAGAAAAATGGGTCGCTTGGGTTTTAGCATTAAGCAGCAAATCCAGGGCCAATAGGATTTAGCTGGGATGTTAAGGTTTATTCAGTGCATTTCGTTAATGAAGTTGGAGGTGGGGGAGGGGAAAAAAGTCAGTGTCTGGGGTTGGGGGAGGGGACAAAATGGCCTCCTGCCACTCGGTGCATCCTGCAGTGACTCCTCCTGATTGATAGATGCTCCACAAGACAAAAAAGAGCTGAGCGAAGGAGGTTTTAATTAAAAAATACCAGCTCAATGCCAGCTCTTTTGGATTCAAATCAAGCAGAAAATCTTTGTAATAGACATCCACCTAGTCTTAAGGGTGTATGGGTGCTTTTATGGAGTGTCCATCAGCTAGAGGAAGGGAAAAGGGAGATGATAATATGTCCAAGCATCTATAAAGTGGTTATAAAGCCTTGAAAATATTCAGCAAGTGCAATCGTATGTTAACATTCATCAATCGGGCACAGAAATCAAGCTCAGGTCAACAAACTCCCGTTTGAGCGGTATGCCAAGATTTCTAGCAGACAGCCCCACTGTCCCTGACGCACACGGGTGGCCCTTCACTGTGCTCTCCCGTATTCTGAAGCTTTTGTGTCCCCTGCCAAAGGCTGTCATCTTGTGTACACACACGCTGTTCAGCATCTTGACGTGCTTTCCGAGCCCTGAAAGCCTTCAGCACAGACACAAGAAACAATTAGTATAGAAAGTCATTGTTATTTAAAAAATAAAAGGTTATTATCTCTACTTAAAAAAAAAAAAAAAAAAGCAAGCCAACATGAATGGATCTTTTTTCCAAGAGGGTTAATGTACGCTGTTTTTTTGTTTTGTTTTGTTTTTTCTTTTTAAAATTCTGTTCCTCTACAGGACAGACTCCCACTCAGATTAGACCTTGTTTTTCCCAAAGCTGTAATGGTCCTTTAGAGTCTGATGAACTTTCTTATTCCACTTGCCCCCTCAGAGGTCCATGCTTGATGTCATAGCTAGACTCTGCTGGGGGTCATTGAGCAGTGATTAAGACTGTCAAGACTCAGCCCAGTGACCTCAATAGACTTTCCTTCTGAGAAGGATGTGGGCATCTGTGGCAGGATTTGATTGTAACTATGGAATAAATAAGCAGTAGACTTATGAAATGAGTAAAGAGAGTCCACATAGCTGTTGTTCTCAGCATAATCTAGTTGCTCAGACTATGGCTTGATACAAGTGTGTGAGGAGGACGCTACAGCATTTCTTAGTAGGATTTATTGCAGTGACACCTGAAAACTTCTACAAAACAGTTCAGAGAGAATGTGTATTTTTTGCTTTTGTTTCCTTTTGACCTCACAAACAGTTTAAGACAAACATTTTCAAATAATAATAATAAAAAAAGACAATGAAATTGTTTAGAAAAACACTGTTTCCACTTCTCTGCCTTGTTCTGTACTGCTCTGTTAGATTTACAGTATGTTTACTGAAAAACTTTTGACTGTGCTTATAGACTAGTTTAGAAACACGTCTGTAATAAGAAACCAAGAATAATTTCACTAAAATAAAAAAAAAAACAACAACAACAAAACCCACAACAAAACCAAACCAAAGTACTTGACTATGGTGCTTAAAGCGGGGCTTTATGAATGTTCAGCCAAGTTTTAGAAAATGGGGGTGGCTGTGTCAGAACTGCAGTCCCAGGCATGCAGCGAGAGTCTGGGCAGCTGCATACAGAGCAAGTGGAGCTCTAGAAAAAGACTCCTGTCATCTTTTACATACAAATAAGTATGCGTTTGTTGGTAAACAAATATGGGTAAGATATTAGTGCTAATCTGAGGATTTCATGAACTGAAATCTGAGCAGTCTGGTTGTCCTGGTGGCAACAAGGGAAGCAGAATACTATCCCAGATGCAGAGCACTCTACAGAAAAGCAAAGAGGGGTATGTATCCCCAAAAAAGAATAATTTTGGATGTAACTGCATGGCAATGAAGTGCTTGGTGCAATGTTCACACCATCTAGTCCTGTATTTATGCTGGTCTATTACCTTTACCCCTGTTGGCTTGTATTTTCTCATCAGTGGGCAGTAAAGCACCTGTTCAGTGTTTGAGCCTGATTTAAATGAATAGAAAGACAGAATTGGAGATTTAAAGACCATAAGATGACTTTTCTGTGATTTCATTCAATTACCAAAACTGCATGTGTATCTTGAGGATCTCGTTAGCATGATAGTGGCTGCATGCCAGCATCTAGCCAGAAGAGCTAATGGGAATTTTGCCGGCTGTTTTGTAACAATAAACATTTTATAGAACAACAGCAGAGATTTTAAATGAAAGGCTGTAAAAACATTGGGGGCAGACACAACATTTGTAAATGCTGTAAATCCACTTAGTAATTACTATACAGTGCTGGATTAAATACTGAAAGTCCCTGGATCTGGTAGAGATTTGCTTACACATGATTAAAGTGATTAAAAAGACTGTTTGCCTTTTTTATTAATGTTATACCTATAAGAGTAAATTAAAATAAAATATTTTACTCCTGCAAATTAGAGGTCCACTGTTGTTCCAATATGCAAGTTCAGAGTTTCCATTTGCAGCGATGAGCATCAGGTTTGGAGTCTCAACTCCTTTCAGTTCAGAGATGTCTAAGCTGCTGGATTTTGAAAAAGTAATAGAGAACATCAGAAGTTATATCGTTAGATTTCTCTGGGAAGAGCAAGGGCTCCACTCAGACACTGAGAGAGAGATACACTTAGTTTCCCCCTTCCTCCTCTTCCCATCAGCGTTCACACTGTACAAATACAGATGCCTGGCAGGTAATGGAAAGACTGTCACTTAATCAAGTACCGTGAGCATCCCACGATGCTTACTGTGGACTGGGGTGGGGTAGAGGAGGCTGAATAAAAATTATAAGAGCTCTTAAACCTTGCTTGTAACAAAGTCTAATGTCCCTTTTCAGTGTTTGTTGTGTCTGATAAGTAAGATACTTTGAATCTAACCCTGTTTTAACTGCTGAAATTTTGGAGGCTTCTGTTGTTTGTGCAGAAATGATACATCTCTGACAAAAGCCTCCAACTTAAGCTGTGGTGGTGGAGCCCTTTGAAGCTGTACTTTCCCGTGACTAAGTAGAGCAGCTCCCCAAACAGCCTCCCTTGCTGACACAAATGCATCTGCCCTTGGGGGTGTCTGTTGTCACCGTCACTTGCTGGGTGTGACTCTTTCCCACACTTCTAACCGGCATTGCTGTTGGCCTCCTGTTTGCTTACAGGAACCATAATTGCCTACGTATTTCTGGGAGCTTCAGTACTAATTAATCTGTCGGCATATCCCATCGTAACTTAATATGTGACATCGTAGTATTCAACCTCTCATTGGTAGCTAATTGGTGTTTGTGAGTAATTTCACCCATGTCTTAAAAAGCATGCTTTAAGAAGACACTGAACTTCAGCTGTGGATGGTTCAGGGAACCCTGTGGAAGTTCAGGGATACTTGGTCCCACTACTGGCTGCGGAGCAGAATGCATTAGCTTAAACACTAGAAATGCAAATAATTTCCTTCTGCAGCTATTAAGACTGTCATGACTGAATGTAATGGTAGCTCACCTGTTTTGCTTCGTGTTGCCCCTGTGTAGGATCACATCCACGACTGGTTACTGACTGTCAGCTGATGAGTGATAAATGAGTGGTACTTTATAGCCAGTGGGTGATACAATCTCCTTGCAGTTGTGTGAACATACTTTAATGTGGTTGGATGGTGCTTTTTGATGTCTCAGAAGCATGCTTCCTGCTCTCTTGGTTTTCAGCTTCAATGAAAAGATGATAAAAGGCGGAGTTACGACCACTTAGGCAACCTGTCTTGATATTTTCTGATACTACTTTTCTTCTGACAAAGGTAGCCTTAACTTTTGGGTTTGCTAAACTTTTAGAGGGTTTTATTTGTTTACATTGTTGTTTGACTGGGCAAATGTATCAACACCACTTGTGGTGGATTTGAGAGAGAGAGAGAGAAAGAGATGTGCCAGTTTTGTTGGTAGCCTCTTCTTGACCCCAGACTTGCTGGGAGGAGAATGCTGACACACGATTTGGACCCTGGGCTTTGCCTTGTCATCCCTGGGTTTCATTTTAGGGTAATCTGCTCACTGGGACCTATTCACTTCTAATCCTGTTCATTGTCTGAAAGGCAATCTCACAACACTGTGACCTTTTCTTGCCTGTTGTACCTCTGGTTAAGAAACAACCCTGATCTTACTTTGAGTGGGTGTGTGAAGCTTGCAATAAAATGCAAGCAAGGCCTTACAAAGAAAAGTGCACAGGAACTATCCATTTTACTGTGCTTTTATTACATTGGATTGTGCACAGATGGATGGGCTTTTAGTTGGCTCAGGAGTAAAGGGCCCACCAATATATATCTAAACCTTTCTAAAGCAACTTGAATTCCCTTAGGAGCAATGCATTATAACTGCCTATGAAAATGGAGTTTTCTTTTGCCTTGTGACCTTTCTTCTGACTAGACAGGAAAGACCCAGTCTCAGTGACTATTATTATTAGTCAATAAAGTTAAAAGCAGCAGATCATATACATATTGGGAGATAAATAATAATGAAAGTAGCCAGAACTAAGGTTGCCTATGGCTACTAATAAATGTCACCTTCATTTTAGCTCTGTATGCCTCTGAGATCATACTTAAAAATACATCAAAAACTGATGCTCTCAATGAGAATATAGCTCAGTTGACAGATAAAGAAATGTGTTTCTAAATAATATCCTTAAAATATACTGGACAAGCTTAGTAGATTTTACAAAATACTTTCTTGGCTGTGTTGATTTCAAAGATATTTTTTCTTACTCACTTGAAACACTTAACTGGCAACTTTACTTAACTACACGAGAGAACCATGGCTGGCAACTTTCTAAAGAAAATTATCCTGTTTATACTACATTAAATTTCTTGCATGCTTTTGTTTATAGAATCTGGGCAAATCAAGTAAAATTTGTGCACATATTTGCCCAAGTTTAAAAGGAAATGAATTTGCACTGTTACCTCTGCTTTCTGAAAAATTTCTGAGAAACAAGTCTGTTGCTGGGAATAGTCACAGAAACATCTCAATTGAAGTAGTTCTGGATTGGTACTTTTATTTTCTTGATAGTAATTACAATTTTTTGGGGGGTGGGGATATCCACAGAATAAAACCACCTTGGACCTGAAAATATGGCTAAAGCTGAGGGCAAAGTCATCTTCAGAAATCATATCCCCACAGATTCAGACTAGTGATGTCTTTGGCTCAGCATGTCTTCTGCTGCAAACCTTCTTTCAAGAGATTATTAGTCAAAATTTGAAAACTATGCAGACGTCTCTTGCAGAAAACCGATGATCTGTCTAATGATCCCCAATACTCTGGGGAAAGCCAGAGAAAATGGTGTGTATTTGCATGCTTTTCATTAAGAACCATTTATTATAGTAGACGTCAAATGGGTAGGCTATAGTAATAAACAAAAATGGGTTTATAGCTCATGTTGTGAGACTAGCTTTTGTGTCTGCAGCTTTGAATAACTGCTTCTTATAACAGTCTCTCTTGCCTTCACACTTCTCATTCATGAAAAGGACTTATTGAACTGTATTTATTCAAAAAAATCTCGTTTTAATTTATGATGTGTAATCAACAAAGTATGGAGTTCATCTATATTAATTTTAACCTAATAATATTGTTCAATTAATATTTAGTCAAAGTCAGTAGTTTTGTGTAAGCACTGGGCACCTAATTTATATACCTATCTGTAGTTTGTGTACACACATAGTGACTTTGTGACAAAAATATTATTAGAGGGGATTCTGAACCATAAATATCTTCTCCTGTTTCTCTTTTTTGGCTGTATGAAGTGCTATTGATCTGCATTCTTAGCCAATGGTGATCTTAGCTTTGTAACTGTAGCCATGTTTTAATACAGTTTACCTGGTTACTTTTTGCAAATTGAAACAGCTGTTTCTATGTATTCCACTCATTTGCTGTCTTAATTCTTTGGGACTGACCGAAGGTTGTCCTGAATTTTGACATGCGTGCAGAAGATCAAATGTGATAAAAGGCTGAGCTGGAGGTAGCCCTGTCCTGTTGTAACATCCAAGGAAGGTGTTGAGGAGGAGGAGATGTCCACAGAGTCCATGACAGAATTTTTCCTCAATTATTCTCTTGGAGCAGTAGGATGAAAACACGTTTCTGTCTAATCCCCCAGGGCTTCTGGGATCCTCTGTGCTCCTACATCCCAGGAACATCCATCTTTGTGATGGCACAAAGATGTTACCAGCTGCTTCTGTTGACTTGGGCTGCAAGATGACATCTCATTGTGAAAGTGATGTGTGATACTGCTCCAGCTCGTTTCTGAGTAAGATACGAGCTTTTTCCTATGTGACAAGTGATAGGACGAGAGGAAATGGCTTCAGGTTGCATCACGGGAGGTTAGATTGGATATTAGGACAAAACTTCTTCACCAAAAGGGTTGTCAAGCGTCGGAACAGGCTGCCCAGGGAAGTCACCATCCCTGGAGGTATTTAAAAGACGTGTAGACATGATGCTTAGGAACAGTTTAGTGGTGGAGTTGGTAGTGTTAGGTTAATGGCTGGACTCAAAGATTTTAAGGGTCCTTTCCAACCTAAATGATTCTATGATTCTAAGATCTATGGAAACTGTGTTTTCACGGACTCTGTCTTCTTCCCCCATCCATTTCTCCTGACTTTTCCTCCCGTCTTCTGAAGGTCTTCTGAGTTTTAAGCCTGGATGGCACCTTCTGTTGGGGTAAAAGAAGAAAGAAATAAGTTTGAAAAGATACTTTGTCTCAGTCACAGGATCAGTGGAAAGGAAGAGTGAGAGTGATATGTCCATGACATTAGAAGGGAGAGTGAAAGTCTGCAATATATTTGGGTAGAAAATGCCTACCTTGGTAGTGGATTTTTTTTTCCACATTCCTAAGAGGAGATATTATTTTTAACATTATGGGAAAGGTCTAGTAGTTAGTAGGGAACACTACACTGTAACATCCATTGTATTGTGTCTACCACCAATTCACTTCAGTAGGAACACAGACTTTCCAAAACTTCTGCATTTTCATTTCAACCACTTGGAACATTCAGCAGTGAAATACCTAAAAGATCATATTCTAGGCAGGCATTTTTTTTTCCCATTCAAAATTGTCTCAGCCCCAGTACTTCTGATGCCAGCTGAAATGGGAATAAAAGCCACAAGAAGGTGCTGCAGTGGCACGTAGGCAGACAGAGTTGGATGGCATGCAGTGCATCTGAAACCTCTGTGTGAAGTTGTGCATGTCGGCATGACTGTGTTAGCAAGGGACTCTTAATGGAATGGAACAAGTAGGCTTTGGTTGGTTGTTGACCGATCCTCCCTAGTGAACACTGATGTATTATCTAGTGTACTGTAATAGTACTGTACACACAAGTGCGTGATGTAAAAATTAAAAAAACAACCAAACAAGCAAAAAAACCCCGCAAACCTCTGTTGCAGCGAGGGGCAATCTGTAGCTTTAGTTACACTTTTAACTACTGCAGTGTTTCTCTTCTGAGCTGCTTATGAGCATGCAGCTTGGGTGTGTTTGTAGAAAAATACCATTGTACAAATGTTTGTCAGCAAATGGACTGCAGTCAGTTACCTTTCTTGAACCTGTGACATTTACATAGCAGAAAAAAATGTCTCAAATGGCCATGTTTACAGGGCAAAGGCGTGTATTCTTTTCCTCTGCACATGTGAGCTTTCATGACAATTGGCAATCAAGTAATAAAATCTTCCCAAGATGTGTGCAGCAATGCTATCAAGTATAAAAAATTCTTGCTTGCCTCTTTCTAAAGCCATTGTAAATCAGTTGGATTATCAGACACACACTTAACAGTATTACAAGTGTGCAATCCAAGGTAAAATACCGCTGTTTCAAGAATTTAGCGGGCAGAGTTATATCTGGTTATGAGTGTGGTATGTCTGATGCGAGGGGGGATTATTCCCCAAAGCTGCCTAACAAGGTCTCCCCCCACTCTTGGCTCAGTCTAGTCAGTGGCGAGAGAAGCACCTCCAAGCAGAGCAGCTCTGAATTGCCCCTCTCAGAAGCCAGTCATTCTCCCCTGACTATTGGGAAGCCTTGCTAGGCTGAAGTTAACCCCTGAACCACTTGGATACATCAGTATTTGGCCGCCTGCAGTGCAAACTAGTGCATCGCCGCAGTCTTCCTGCAGATCTTTTAAAACTACCATGAAGTGGGCTACTTGTGTAGCGACAGCAATGTAGCCACAGCAGCACAAAACCAGGGAAGAACCTGAGCTTTTACTAGCACCCAAGCGTAGTTTTGCAGGTTGTGCTTACGTGCGCATGGTTATGGCTACGCTGCCTGCACAGTGCCCAAGGAAATAATTACTCTCAAGTTAGCTCAGTCCACGCTGCTGTACAGCAGCGTGAGGGGTACAGCAGCAGCCTTCTGGATCTATTAATCTTAAGGCTGGCTTCTTGTCATCTTACGTGACATCTTACGTGACTGTTGGATGTCTGTTGAATGTATTTGCAAAGTCAAACTTCACTTTTTTTCAGTCTTTAAAGTAAATCTCTACTTACTCATTCCAATTCATCTGCTATGAGCAGGTATTGCTTCTGTTGACATTATTTGAAAATTCGCAAGTTGGATTTATTGAGAGCAAGTCTTCTCTTGCTGTTTGAGACACATCCTGGGCACTTGCTGTATGTCCATCTTTAACTGTTATGATGGGTTATTTGCCACGTTAATGCCATTCTTCCTGTCTGTGGTTAGTATTAACAACCTGTCTTCCATAAGTTGCAGGGGAAAATAAAAATACTTATTTTGGACAGCCTGTCTTCTAAATTTAGAACTATACTCAACTTTGATGTCTCTTTGAATTCATCTCTGCTATTGGGTACCCAGACAGCAAAACAAACCATGGTCCATTCTGTTGGCAGGTGACCATAAGGTTGGGCTGTGTCCTGCTAGGCACAAGACTCACCTGGTTTAGTTGGAACTGCCACGTGTGTGTGAAATGGCTCCACCTTGATTAAAACGCAGACCCATGTGTACTGCTGTGGGGTGTTAGGTTTTGCAAATGTTTGGCCTACATTTTCTGTTCAGTTTTTCCTTTTTTAGCTAAAGGAAATTGCCTCTCATCTTATCCTCTACCAGGACTCTAAATAATTCACTTCTTTCATCTGTATTGTTACCTGTAAGCTATTTATAGACTATGATCATATTCTGCTCAATCCTCTTTTCTGGATTATATAACTTTAGCTTCCTTAGTCCATCTCCATAGTCAGTATCTTACCCTCCAATTCCTATATCATTTAAGTTAGCCTTCTTTGTATATGCCTAGTTATTTTATATCTTTTTTTTGCAATCCATTGAGATAAGAGCTGCATGCGATATACCATTTGTGATCACATCATGGCTTTGTACTGTGGAATTATTGCCTCCTTGGATTTATAGGAGACACACACACATCGAAGACCAGCAGTTGCTTCTCCTGCAAACAGATCAAACTTGCAAAATAATCTTTGCTCTCCAAACAAATATTGACCCTACTTTCAGATGGCATCATGCTCCATGCTTTTAGACAACTACGTTTTTTATCAGTGCTGTTTATATTCCAACCTAAAGCAGGAATAACTTTATTTATTATGAGTAAATATTGCCTTGTTTTCTGCATCAGCACATTTCAAAGGTTTGTGGATTACTATCCTCTTCGGCTTTGTAGACAACAGCAAATCAAATGGGAAGACGAAAAATATTTCCTCCAAAGTACATGAACTTAATGATTATGGACTTTAAAAAAAAAAATTAAACATTTTTAAAATACTTCATCTTTACTTGATATGTATTTGGGGTTTTGTTAATTTTCGTATATATTTGTCATCTCTGATTTCAAGAGAGCAACAAAGTAATAGTTCTAAAACACAGAGAAACCAACTGCAGGTAAGACCGGCTGCTGGACATACCAGAAGTCTCACAAAATCAACTTCAGTTTCTGTGTTTAGGAGGCCTCTAAATTTTTACTGGCTTGGTTGGTTTTGTTCTTCATTCCACCCACACACCCTCAGTACATCAGATCTCTGAACTGTGTCTGATTTATCTATCTTGAATTTAAGATGTTTTCAGTTTCATTGTGATCCAACGATGAATTACATTTATAAATCAAATTACATAGAAATATCATGGGGTTCTATTAATGACATCTGTAGTAACTTTTATAATAAAAAAATCTTTATTTTAACCTTCTGTGATTTTCTTGTAATGTGCATTTTCCAAGTCAGTAGTCTTTTTCTGCTAAATTTATCCTACGTATCTAATTCTTTCTCTACTGCTGTTTCTTCTCCCCTGAGTAACATTTAGCACCTTTTGCTTCCTTCCAGAGTTGCTTATCTGTGTGAAATAGCTCAGACTACTGGCATCTTGTATTGTTCTTGCCTGAGTGAATGCTAGAATTTCAGAATTAGTAAGAAAGCAGTTTGTTCCTTGATTATCAAATTCTTCTACTCATCCAGATGTAAACACTTAAAGACTTTGTGCTGATTGTATCACCATCAGCGGTTTCTTACTCTTCCCATCCAGATTTATCCTTGGCATCAGTGGCCATATTTCTTATTTGCTTCCATACTAGTCTATGCCAGAGATTAATTTGTTTCATTATCTTCAGTTGGAAAAAAATTAAGCGTTGCTGTAATATTGTATGAAATATTTTGATGCCTGGTTCTGGATGATGCTTTATCATAATTCAGGTGAAAGGTGAATAAGGCAAGCTGTCTTTAAAATGGGCCTGCTTCCTCCTGTGATGGAGGTCCTTCCCAATTGCTGGCAAATTTAAATGCATTAAGTGCTTTAAGATTAGTGCCAAAATGAATATCATCAAGTAGTCTAATGAACCACGTGTGTTCCCTTTTGAAGTTAGCAGTCACTGAGATCCGGGAGAGCAGTGTTAGTCCTGAAAAGTGGAAAAGCAGTCCTACTGTCCCAAGGGAAGCCCAAGAAAAGGGGACTTGCTGCAAAAATTGAAGTGGAATTAGAAAATAACAGGATTTAGAGAGAAAATTTAAGCCATTTGAAGGCATCTTTCTAGCCCTGGAGCTGGAATCTTGTCTCATACCTCATTGCCACCGAATCTGCAGAGATGTGGCTTTGATTACTATCTCCTCGGTAAATGACTAGTTCCTTCCTAATGTTCGTCTCGGGCTATTAGACGTGGAGTTCATCTTGCCATACTGTGCTGGGAGCAGAGGAGTTCAGGATGGTTATTCCTGGTTTGCCTCCCCCATCCTCAGAGCAAGTCTCTTGAATGCCCTTGACGTTACTCTTAACTGAAGGGTGGTGAGGGGCAGCTGGGGGGGTGTTCCATGAGTGCCTCAGTTTAGGGTATTGGAGGGGTTAATTCGCATCATTGAAGGTTAGTAGCCTGTTCAGGGAGTTTGTGTTGTAGTGCATAAATAGCAAAAGAAAAATGTGCCGTAGAAGACAGATATGTACAGATAACAGGTTCTCGAGATTAAAAGAAACCATTTGATTCTTACTTATACAGCTGAAGCTTTCTGTATTGTTTTGTTTCCGAAACAAATGATGCTGCCGTGTCACTCCGGTTGGCTACAAAAGCCCTTGCAGCCCCGCAGAACTGTCTGGCATCTGGCGATGAGGCCAGAGAACAGAAAGACGGCATGAGTGGGCTCCGCACCACAAGTGTGCGTCCCCGCGGTATTTATAGGCTCTTACAGCGCTGTTGGAGGGCAAGGCAGAGGCAGGGAGCGGGCGGTCATGCTGCTTGCGGTCACGTTGTCAGCAAGAGAGAATAGATTCATGTTTGGGGTTTTTTGTGGGTGGGTGGTTTGGTTCATTGATTTGGGGTTTTTTTGTTTTTTTGTTGGATGTTTTTGTGGCTCTTTTGTTTGTGATTTTCTGAGGGGTTTTGGGTTTTTTTTTGTTTGGTTTTTTGTTTTTGTTTTTGTTTTTTTTTTTTAATCTAAGTCACCCAGGTTGATTGGTCTGTTGAGTGCAGCCAATTGGCCTGTACAGACTAGCTGCTATCTGAGTGTCTGTGTACCTTCTGGGATGAGCAGAAACGGCTGTTTAACAGCCTCATCTCACAGACACTGGAAATGCAACTACAGCTACTCCTGAGCCAGCAGTCGTGTGTGTGCGCCTGTGTTTGGGGGGGGATCCCTTTGCAAATGAACCAGGTTTTCAAGGTCTGAGCAGTAACTTGTACTGAGTTTGCTTGCATTGTAATGAATTATCCTTGCAATGTTAAATAGGAAAATTGGCTCCTATTCCTGGTGTCTGGAGGGGAAAAAAAAGTCTATAGCCATTAGAAGAGCCAGAGATGAGATGGACATAAGACATGAGTGACTGCTGGCTGTAATGCTCCCGTTCCCTCAGCTGAGGCCAAGCCTCCTGCCTCCGCAGGCTGTGGCACGCATCTCGGTCCGAGCTGGCACCCAGCTACTTTTGGCACACAAAGTCACTAAAGGTGACTCTGGGCTGGGAGTCAGGCAGCCGGGACGCCCAACATTGAATTAATCCATCTCAACAGAGAATCAGAGGTGGGAAAGGACAATTTTGTGGAAAGTCGGGACATCAGAAGTTGATGCCACAACAGGCTTACAGATTTTTGTCTCCTAACTGCTTTTTGTGCCTTGGTAGCCCTTGTACCTTAATTGCTTTGTTCTTCAGCTTGTGATCAACATGACCACCACAGTGCTTGTCTTAAGGTCTGTCTTTAAACTGGAATGACACAGAGGATGCTTACAGAGGCAGGAACTGTTCTGCTATCCCTTCAACTCTCTCTTTCTTCTTTATTTTGTTTTTCCTCCCTTTTTTTTTTCCTCTTTTTTTTCCTTATCTGCCAAAGAACACGCAACACACAAATCGGAGCAGCAATCACTTTGACCACTCTTGACATGCACCCACATTTAGTCATCAGCTCAGGAAAGTTAAATTGCAAAGTACTGTTAAGCAATCACGGTTTAAGACCAATGGAAAGTGTATTAGTTGATAATGCAGGGAGGGCTTAGGCAGAATATGACAATGCCAGGTAGGGTTAGGTCACTTGGGTTAACTCTCAATTTCTACTTTGTGCTCATTGATCAGGCAATTATCAATGGTAAGGAAGCCCTTTCTAGTGTGACCTGAGTTATTTTAATCTGTGTTTGGCAGTATTCTTTGCAAAGACAAGTCTGTATATTTTGATTTTTCATATCTTATGAGCCAAGGCTAATAAATTTCAATGCAATTTTCAACAACATGGTCCTTATGTTTACCTTTTTTTTTTTTTTCTTCATAGTTTTAACATTACTTTTAATGTTCTCTAATTAAGCAGCCCAATTGCCATTGTGTGAAGTAACAAAGATATTCAGTAAACTTTCATGGCCACATAAAGGCAAGTCTTATGTTTCATTTCATCCAAAGATCTGAAAGATTTTTCTGAAGTAGTCCATTATTTTTTGAAGCCATTCTGGACCACTGATTCCTAGCTCATCAAAATCAAGTTTTATTTGAAGTGGGGTTTTTTTCACATTTACAGTAATACAAGTATGAACATTAGATCTGTCAGGATGTTATATGCATCACTTGTTTGGAAAAAAATTGGAATACAAATCCCTGTTCTGCGTCTTTTTTTCCATGATGAAGATTTCTGATTTTTGTTTGTTTCATGTACTTGATCTGGATCCCTCTGAATGCACAGTTGCTCCCAGTTGCAGATCAGAGGTGTTGACTCAGCCTTAATGTTCATCAGTCATCCAGAGACTAAAAGAAAACAATTTTTTTTGTTGTTTTTTTAATCAAGTGCAAGAGGAGATGCATGCAAATTTTCTGGTTGATGTGTTCATGAATTCCACTCCCCCTTTTTTGATCCATCTTTGATCCTACCAAAGAATCTTGAATTTCAGCCAGATTTCTCTGGGAAATTGTCCCTTTGATGATGATGTTTGCCAGGAAAGGGTTTTCTACAGTGTGTTAGCAGGGGAAAAGACTTAGTAATAGAGATGGGGAATAAGTAACATCAAAATTACTTTGGGAAAAAATTAATTATTGTTGTTTACATCATATAAATTCATAAGAATTTTTTCTGGTGATTCTATCAAGGTTTTGTTATGTTTTCTATCAAATTGCACTATACCCTACATACAAATTAGTCTGATAAGCATTTTTTTAAATCATTATTTCCTGTATAAATTATAGAGATGAGGGGATGCCATTGTTGGAAAGAGCCTGCATAATCGTCTAGATTGGGCCTTCAGCCAGTGCATGGTGACTGTATTGTTCTTTCTTCCCTGTAATACAATGTATCACCACAAGCCATGATGTGCCATTGCCAAACACCAGAGATAGAGCTGAGGCATAGAGCTCAAACCGTTAGTCAAAATTTGGAAAGGGACTGGGGCAAAGTACACAGCCAGGAAGAACCCTGTTCAAATCAATATTTCTTTTAAAATGCCTGCATTGAGAACACTCTATGAAGAGCAGAAGGGATGCATTTCTTCAAAACCAATATGTGTACAAAACATGGATTGAAAGAAGGGCTTCAGGGGCTTCAATGATCAGTGGGCACAAAGATGCTTTTGTTTCCAAATTTGTGCCTGAAGGGATATCTGTCACATAGAGGACTCTTCATATAGGCCACATAATACTGGGCTGGGTCCTTTGGGTGAATCATATCTGTTGCTAAATGGATGCATGAGATAATCCTGAAGGAAATATGTAAGCGACTATACATAGTATAAACTTGGTTGGAGCAAAGGACCCTCCCCTCGCTCCGGTGGAACTAAGGGAAGGAAAGGATTCTGCAGGCAATTATAAGAAAGATATTTTTTTTTTTAAAAAAAAAGTGCTTTTATAGGTTTGTCCCATGTCTGGTGATTTCTATGATTCTAAAACCATGGCCTGGGAGAGTGTCAGGTTGAGGCTGATCCCAGAAATCCTGTATAATTCAAGGCTGGTAAATTATAGAAAGAAGGATTGCAATGTAATTTGTACCTAAACATATCTAGAATGAAGGAACCTGAAAACGTAAACATCTGTGATTTCATTTCAAAGAAATCTTGTCCACAGAGCATGGGTAGTGTGTCTCTTCTTCTCCCTATTCCTTTTGGAGGAAGCTAGGATACAGTATTCTAAGCAAAACAACTAAATTGCAATAAAGAGATACCTTTTAAAAAATGTTTTTCAGCCTACGGTCTGAGAATCACACCTCAGAAACCCATGACAGGTAAAGATAAAACGCAAGTACTTTGCCTTGGGCTTAATTTTTGCTGTTGAAAGGTCTGTCTCTCTGTTGGGAAATATTTAGGGATCTGTGAATTGAAAACAGTTGAGAATCACTGACCTGAAAATATATTCCCTTGTTTTCAGAAAACCAGCAAGACTGAGTTAGCAGAACATTTCTCTATGGTGATGTTGATGCCTTCTCTCCCTACCCCCCACCCTACTAATGGATCACGTGTTCTGTAGCTAGAATATAGCCTTTCATTTCTTAGGGTTAAAACCTTTTCTAATGAGACATTTTTGCACTGAAAGATCAGCATGGAGCTTTCTTAGACCTCTTGTACAATTATCTGCTGTACTACAAATTTAAATGCAAATGAAAAGTCAGATTAATTTGGAAAAAATCCTGGTTTTCACTTAATTAACTTTAAATGGTCAGTCTTGCCAAAGAGATCTCCCATTATAATGATGATGTCTTATAGTTCTGGATCAAGGCTTTTTTTTTTTTTGAGTGTAAATAGAAATAAATTGACTACTGTAAATGAAACTGAGATGTGTTTACACTAGATATCATAATTATCCATGACAGTGCAGCCTGCCTTTGGAAAGCATGTACTACAGGCACAGCATTCATATATGTGTTACAGACCTCTGACCTTAAGCAGATGTCATTATTTTAGTCATATGGGCAAGCCAGAAGGAAAGGTCAGAGCTCATTCATATATGGTTATATTATAGTTCTTTATTCTATGTATACATGTGGTATTTTTGTTTGGAGGTTTGTAGGAAGAGGTTACCCCTAAAAGGTGGTTATGTTAGGATTGAGCTTCATTCTGACAGAAGGGCTGTGGCATTGGTTTTTTGGTGTTTGGGATTTCCCCCACTCCGCCCCCCTTTGTTTTTTTTTCAGTATGGAACGCATAGGAAGTTGCTGTTACCTAAATTACGCACTGAAATCACTAGGGTTGCCCGGGGTGGACATCAGCACAGACTTTGTTTCCCTCAAAGTAACTGTCATCTTCATGAAATATGCTCGTGTCTGATCATAGCCTTTGGCAGCAGTCTTGAGCAGGAAAACATT
This sequence comes from Pelecanoides urinatrix, assembly GCA_013400755.1. NCBI lineage: Eukaryota > Metazoa > Chordata > Aves > Procellariiformes > Procellariidae > Pelecanoides > Pelecanoides urinatrix. The sequence goes on from VZTQ01006646.1 coordinate 65,581, forward strand.
CTTCCAGTTCAGGTGACTGGGGCTTGTATTCATTGAAGACCACTCTTAATGCAGGCAGGGAAGCTGTAGCTCATGGAGTCAATTGTACTGCATTTTACTGGAGCACTGCTGTGATATTTATGACCTTCCTCCTTTGCTTTATCTGAGACCATATTGTTTTATTTTGTAATGTTGCCTGAAGCCACCAGGTTATCCAAATAACTTGCCAGCCTCAAAGCAAAGCATGAAACCTTTTCTCTTTCCTAAAGATTCTTTCACCCTCCGCCACTACCACCTTTTTTTTCTGGGGGGGAAAAAACCCCCAATCTCGAATCATCTTGCAATTGCTAACACAGCAAACGGGTCTAATTAAAATAGAAGGACAACTGAGTAACAAATTAAAGTCCACTCTGAACAGAAATGGATAGATGAGTTCCTGTGTGAAAATGCACCTTTTTCTTACATTATGTTGCGTAAAGCAACTGTTGCATTTTAGCTGATTGAACTCTGGGGTACAGGCTTACGATGCCGGGAGAGCAGCATGAACTATGCTGAGAATTTCTCACCGTTAAGTCACAGACGTATTAAAGCTTAAGCAGTAGCTCGGTAACACTGCAATGCCATCTGAAAGAACAGCCACAGGGATTCCCGACAATTTACACCCATGAATTTATTAAAACAAATGCTGCTTTCAGCTCTTTAATGAAAGCACCTGCCTTTAAGCAATGGCCAAAAGATACCTATAGGTTCTGAAAGGCACTTCTTCAACTGTATACTTTCCTATCCACTACAAAAGCATATACAGTGTCGATCTGACCCCCAAAACACACATGAAAGTTTTCTGTACATATGACCTCAGTGTTGAAGAGCATTCATGGAAGAGCATAGTTGCAGCAGTTGGCGTGTTGAAGCTACCATCAGCCTGTACAACGTCTGGACCCCTCGGTTCTCTGCAGAACAGCCCTCCCGGGCTCAGGGCTCAGGCAGAAGCCCAGGCAAGAATTGCTGAGCTGCTGCTGAGCTGCAGCTGCCCTTTGACTTTCCTCCAGTCTGTGCTTTTTGATGCTCTTCATAAAGATAGGGAAGACAAACTTGGCTTATTTCTGAAGGGTTCATTGCTTTGTTATATATATTTTAGGGAGGAAAAAAATCCTTAAAACTCTGAAAACCATAGGAATTGGCAGCTCAATTTCTGCTTTTAACAAAACTCTCCTCTTTCTTGCTTTATCCACCCTCCTGTTGTGCAGTGGGGCTGGAAAGTGCCAGAGCAAGCTATGGGCAAACACTTGTACTGTCTGGATCTGTCCCAGGCCTTAAAGGAGCCAACCAAACTGTGTTCCATTAAGATTTTTTTTTTTTATTGTACTTTTTAGCATAGTCCTGTAGGGCTGGATTCTGTAAGACTCCAAGATGAGGATTTAGACCCTGATTTTCATTCTTATTAGGAAAAAAAAAAAAGACAGTGAAAGGAGTAAGGAAAGCATGTAAAGCACAACAGTAAGTTGACAGGTGTTATAAGAAGATTGACCAAGCTGAGCAAACCCCACTGCAGGCACAAGAAAAGCATTGAGGGAATCCAGATTTGGCAGCAGCAGAGGTTAAAGTTTAAAGAAAAATAGATGAATTATGGATAAGAGATATGAGAGTTCACTTACAGTTGACAGTATCTGGCATTTGTTGCCATCCACAGGTGGAAGGCTGCATAATTTGGCAAGAAGATGCACAGAAATGACCCCAGGCATTGTTTCTTTATGGCACTAGACCACATCAAAATTACATGGGGCATGACAATATTTAGATCAAAGCTTTAAAGCTGAAAGGGCATCCAAACCATATTGTACATAAAAAAAAAAAAACAAAACAAAACAAACCACAACAAACAAACAAAATTAAGTAAACATTGTAAAAGCTTTGGCACAGTATTCTTCTGGGGGGAGATAACTTTGGACAAAAAACTATGAGGTTTGCATTGATTGAAAGTGAAAATTTAGACTTGTAGGTTGGCAAAAGCCACTTTTAAAGGATGAAATTGCATTGTCTGTTCTTTTTTACAGAGTGATTATTAGTAACCTGATATGAAAACATCTTTTAACTTCTTTGTATGATATGTGAGTCGACAAGTGCATGCTATGAGTTGGGCATGCAATGTTCAGCATTGCTAGTAATACTGGGTATAAGTCATTTAAGTTCCAGAACTTTTGGGGGCCAAAGTAAAATGTGTTTAAAAATCACTAATATTCTAAATGCCCATGTCGTGGTTTAACCCCAGCCAGCAACTAAGCCCCACGCAGCCGCTCCCTCACTCCCCCTGGGTGGGATGGGGAAGAGAATCGGAAGGGTAAAAGTGAGAAAACTCGTGGGTTGAGATGAAGACAGTTTAACAGGCAAAACAAAAGTCACTCGTGCAAGCAAAGCAAAACAAGGAATTCATTCACTACTTCCCATCGGCAGGCAGGTGTTCAGCCATCTCCAGGAAAGCAGGGCTCCATCACGCGTAATGGTTACTTGGGAAGACAAAACGCCTTCACTCCAAATGTACTCCCCTTCCTTCTCTTCCCCCAGCTTTATATGCTGAGCATCACAACCTATGCTATGGAATATCCCTTTGGTCAGCTGGGATCAGCTGTCCCGGCTGTGTCCCCTCCCAACCTCTTGTGCACCCCCAGCCTCCTCACTGGTGGGGTGGGGTGAGAAGCAGAAAAGGCCTTGACTCTGTGTAAACACTGCTCAGCAGTAACGAAAACATCCCTGTGTTATCAACACTGTTTTCAACACAAATCCAAAACACAGCCCCATACTAGCTCCTAGGAAGCAAATGAACTCTATCCCAGCCAAAACCAGCACAGCCCGTTTGCTTCCCAGCTCACGCAGCTCAAGTTCTTAATATCAAAGGAATAGATGTTTAGGGATAGTTTATGTTCTTTCCTAAGGGCATTAAGCATTGCAGTTCCACCTAACAAACAAGAGATCCATGGGTGGAGGGGAGCTTTTGACCTCCCAAGCCCCTTGCTGATAAGAAACTGTCCCTTTGTGTCCAAGATCCTTATTAAGGAGAAGAAACTCATAACTGAAGATTTGCTTAGGCACAGGGTTTTAGGAGCTCTGTTAAGCTTTTCTCTGTAGCTTGGCTTTTCGAGAGGATCTTGATAGTTTGACTTAGTAGAGTAGCAAGTGATTTTTGATGTAGAGGAAAAATAAAGAAAGTTTAGGGGGCAAAACAGGAAGTTTAAATTGGATAGGTCCTTTTAATTGTTTGCAACTTTCAATTTTTATGTTAGCCTTTTCAAAGACATGTTTCTGTGTCTTTACTGTGAACATGGCAATCCTGAAGCAAATATCTGTTTTCTGGGCTTAAGATTGAGAGTCCTAAATTTTACTTTAAAATTTAGCCAAAATTTAAAAGCCAGCCACAATCTACAGGGGCTGCAACACTCTTCTATAAAACAAGTGTTAAAATTGAAAGGTTCAAAACATTGTAAGTGACTTCAGTTCCAATTTCTTGCTGATGTCCAGACTACCACTGACTTTGCACCGACTCTGCAAGATAGGTATAAAATGTTGCTGTTATAAATTGGTGATGTTTTGCTCTCTTTTTGCATGTTACATTGCAAAAGAGAACAAAGCCAACCAAGTTCTGTTATCTGTGCTGTTGGTAAGGGGGATTTTCACTGACTGAAGACACATGCTGTAAAAGCTTTTGTGAATAGCATACACTGATCTGGTGGTAAACCCATCACAGGACTGAAGGAAAACCATTTTCATAAACATTTTGGCACAGATGTCATTTTTTTTTGTGGAGAAGAGCATGGGGGATCTCTTGGCATGTGAATTTTGTGGATGCTGCACCTCTTAAGGTTTCTCTAATTTCTATAAAGCTCACAAGACAATTTTTTTTTCTGAAGGGGATTTATCACTGCTATCTATTAACTGCCTGTAAACACTGTATACTTTACATATTTTATAGCTACATGAAGGGATTGGCACTCAGGGCACTATGGTTTTATGCAGCCTATCTGTCAAATGGCTATTATACTTCCAGTTTCATAATATGTTTTACCTAGAAATGTGATTATCAGGATACACTTTTTATAGATAACTCCTTTACACCAGGAGGGAAAAGTGAATGTATAAATTAATTCCTAGTGTGTCTTTACATATTGGTCCCTTGTTTGTTGTTTGGGTCATCGAAACCTTTAACAGTGGGTGAGAATAGCCTGATTTAATGACAAGAACAAAGAACCAGCTCTCTGTTTTCCAAAGTTGCAGCAGATGTAGAGGATAAATTATAAACAAATTTCCAAACAGAATGTATAAATTTATAGCAGTGACATCTTGATCTTGCATGAGAAATACAGCATATACATACTAAACAGAACAGTTCATGCTAACCAGATGCAGGGTCATCCATTAGCAATACTTTATCTGATTAGTATTGTTAATGGAAGGGCTTATCCAGCCATTTCATAAAAGCAGATCTGCTGTAGATCATGATTTCTTGTCAATACAGTCATCAAGGCTATCATGGTTAAGACAGCCCAGCTATTAACCTACTAGAGAGAAATGGACAGAAAAATATACTGAGCAGTTAGTGAAACGGAGACCTTCCATTTATTTTTATTCCATGCATAGTATTGTCCCCTGCACTGCTACCTTTTCCATCATTTCACTTGGCAAGACAAATTGTTTCAGCATCTTTCTTTACTCAACTTCTAATATATTCAATGGCTTGATTGTGATAATTTATGATACTTTTGATTTTATATTCATCATGGTCTTGATAAATGAAAAGGTAGTACTGAAAGGGCACTTTTCTGGAACAGATGGAAATACCATAGTTACACCATAGATTATTTTAAAATGTGCAGATTAAGAAGTAAACAAAAATTAATCTTCTCCCTGAGAAAAGAGGAATCCTGAGAATGGAATATCCTGCATTCACTTTAAAATATTAGATAGGTCATCTTCAATTTTGTAAAATAAATTTCTGTTGTTTGTTTTAGTATTTCTGACAACAATCACAGTATTTCATGATATCTTCATTATAAATAGTATGTTTAGATATTTACAATTCAGCATAATTTTAGTCATTAAGAATTTGTGTAGAAATCAGTTCAAACAGGTAATATTTTGTTTCGAGTAATCTATAGTAGTTTTGAGTCTCTTTTTGAAGCAACTGTTCAGTTAAAATATAGTGGGGAAAAAAATCTTCTGTTTAGAGGCAAGATACATGTTTTTAAACAGAACAGGTTTTCCTAAGCTATTTGCCTAGCTCTGAAGCGAAAACATTTATTTTTTAATTTAAGATGCCGATATGTTTAAAAAGCTGTTATGAGTTTAAATTCATTGGAAAATAATCCTAAAACAAGTGAGGACCTACTACAACTTGCGTGCATGGTAACAAACACATGATGTAGCTGTGTTATCGCAGTGAAACCACAGCTCTTCTATTGGTATTGATCACGATCCCAGGGCTGTGCTGTGTTTGCAGCTCCCATGTCAGACCCCGGCAGCAGGACGTCAACTCTTTGTTGCCATGGTTGTGCAGCTGCACCATTAACGTGGAATATCTTCTCAAACCAAACCCATTCCTTCCCTGTTTTCAAGAATGAGTTAAAGATTAATGAAAACTTTGGAAATATTTTAGATTTTATATACTTCCTACTAAGATAAGGTGATTTTAGTTGACATCTGATTACATGAGGTGGATGTATTTCTTTTCCTAAAATTATAACTGAGCTTACCTACTTAAATTTCTTTTAGATATCTTTTTAAGTACTGAAGACTTCCCCTACTTTTTTTTTCTTTTTCTCTGTTTCTCTCTTTACTGCACACATTTTCTTTGTCTTTTTCTTTATTTCCACATCTTCCTCATTTTTGCCTTTCTATTTTTTCCCTCCATGTTTCACTTCCCTAGATTGGATACAGGACCTTACATCCCACGCTCTAGGTGCGTATGAATCTGTCCCTCCCTGTTCACCTGCCTGCCTCTTTCACTCCTTAGGTAGGGATATGGAGTAAAACCTGAAAGATCTGAACAAGGGGTTTCTGACAGTAAATGCATCTAACGTTGTTTACCATAATCACAAGAAAATCACATTTCTTGAATTCCTGCATGAACTGAGAGGCATTAAGAGCCGTAAAAGCTAGCAAAAAGACCACAGCATGCAAGTTTTGGCAATGAATAGAAAAGGTCATATCTCAGGCCCATTTGCAAGATTAGGACATAGCTAAACAACAAAAGCCACACTGAGGGTAGACTTGAAGATGGCATCCCATTTGAGGATTGTGCGATTGGCAAGATGGTAGAGCCAAGGAAAGAGATAGCAGGAATGTCTACTTTGGTTTATCCCTGTTATTCTTGAACTTGTTAATCATTGTCAGAATGAAAGATCAAGATACAGGCTGGAGAAAAGGAGATGGCTATGCATGGGAGAAGTAAATCAATAATATCAGCATAGTAGTCCAATTTCTTGATGAGGTTACCTGGGGAATAAGGCGCAGAAGGTAAAAGAACACAAGACGTGCCTGTATCAGATCTTTTCTGAAAATCATGGCGGGGAAGGTGGGGATTATTCTCTTAAGTAATAATTAGAGGGGTAGGGGGGAAAAAAGCATTAGACTTATTAGAGAAAAAGCTTTTGACTGACTTTGCAGAAGCCAGTTGGATGGCTAGGGCACTGATTAAAAAAACTGGCTGAAAAGAAGACACTAAAGCCTTCAGCGAAGGCAGGAAATTGTACAAGAAGTAGAAGCCAGACTGCAAGAGGTCAAAAACAGAAATGGAGAGTTTAAAATTGTATTTGTAAAAATGCTTGTGGGAAGTGGGACACCCAAACAGTTCCCATGCTTTGTAATGAGGCAGAAGAACAAGTGAGTTGAGGATGAAAAAAGTGGAAAAGGGAGATAATCTGTAGCCATATGCACAGGGGCAAAGAAAGCAAAAGAATGCAACAGTCAACTCATAATAGGCAAAAAGTCATCAGCATTCATATCCTGGAAATCACTGGGACTTCTGGTGACAGGGAGTGAAGAGGAGGGGTTGATGCTCTGTTTTGGCTGAGACCAGAAGACAGAGAAGGCTGTCATAGTAGCAAGAGGGAACAGGTTGTTGCTTAGTTGGAACAAAGTAAAATTAAAGGTTAGTCTGGCAGGGTGGAAGACTTGAATCAATGCTCTCAGCTGAATGAAGATTGGAGGGTGATGAAGTGTCTAACTGAAGGAGTGGAAAATTAGTCACCAAAAATTAGTTCAGTTAGTTGTGAAGAAGGGAAGGAAGGAGTTGGATTGTAGATGACAGCAACATGGAGGGGAGATGCCAGTAGAACTGGATGTGACACTAAGTAAACATAAAATAAAATAATTGAACAAAATTCCAGACTAGAGAGCATTTGGAAAAGGTCGCTAGGGGAGTCCAATATCGCCATGACCATCTGAGCAGAGGTAGGGAGAATGGTAGGGAAAAGGAGAAATCACTCAAAGTATAGTTAAGAAGTAATTTCAGAAGAAATCATCTTGATCTCTGAGGGAATAATGGAAAGGGAAATTGTAAGGAAGCTGTGGCTGGCTATGGTCATTTTAAATACAGAGTTTCAGAGAAAATAAAAGCAGAGACAGAGGGAACGAAAGAGGCTGAAAGATGAGTTGTGCAGGTAGGAATAATGTTACTAAAGACTTGGAGGTAGTGCCAAAACTGGAGTAGGAAGTAGAAGATGGACATGGCAGGAAGGTACTCCTGGGGGAGAATGTCATCTGAGGCAGGACGGTGAGGATGTGGGATCATAGAATTGCTGTGAGGGGGAAATGAAGAGACAATAAACAAAGAAAGATGGTCAGACAAAGCAGATAGGAACCAAAAAGAAGTTAAAATAACAGAAGAAAGCAAAAGGAAAAGAGCAACTGGAGCTAGTGTAAGGAAAGTGTAAAGGAGACAGATGCTATGAGGCAGTAAGGGATGCGGTAAGAGCCCTAGGAGATTAGCGTATGTCCTTCAGAACAGAATCCAGCCACTTGGTCTGCATGCATATAGGTAGGAGAAGAGTTTTCTTAGTAAATGAATTACTCTTTCCTTGCTAGGAGCACTCAAATACTGAGTTTGTCCATATCTTTGTATTGTAAGCATAAGGGACGGAAAGTGACAGAGCAGTCATCCATGCCAAATTATTTACAGAGTACAGCACAATAGCAGTGACACCAATGCATCCTTTAATGTCTGCTTAAACATCCCAATGCCATATTTGACTTAAAAGCAATTGTTGTTTTGTAACTGGGAATGACAACTGTGCACTTCCCCTCCCTACACAGCATCTTGACTGAACAAGCCATTGAATGGAATATGCGCTAAGTGACCATATTTTATATTAAAATTTGATTAAATTCATTCTATAGGCCACTCCAATGTGAATCGTAATTATGTTATTCTGCCAGTAACTGAGGTAATATGATAAGAAGAATGTCACATTCTCTGGACTGCTTTTAATGGAGTATATATATTACAGCTCAGTGCTTGCCATATTCAGCAGTCCTCACTTAAGAAAGAAATTTAGAACTAAATGGCAGCTTAGAGCTGTAAAACTTGGTGGGTCACACTCTTCCTTCTCACACATAGACTTTATTGGGTGTAATGGAGATCAGTGTAAAATGAAAGTCCAGTGCATGATTTGAAAAGCAGTGAGGGTGGTGATAAAACTTCCTCATCTTATTCAACATTTTTTATATGTGCTCTTCATTATTGCAAGGCAAGTGGGGCACTGTACTGCCTTGGTTGACCTCCTCTGTGACTTACTTTCAGCTCATCTTCTTCAGTAGATGAGAATGGATGTGGCGCTCAGTGGCAGTTTCTTTTACTGCAGCAGAGGTAACAATAACATTTCATAGCCTTCCCTTAGAGAATTCAGCTCCTCATATACTGGCATTGCTATGTGGCTTTGTTTTCAGCCATCTAAAGCAGTTTTGCTTTTAATGAGTGCCATTAAAAGAACACAGGAGGAAAAATCTTGGTGAGGAAACTAAACAACCAAGAACAAGTAAGCAGTCAGCTCCTGTATGTCAGGTTAAAGAATATGGTTTCCAAGTAGGTATCATGTGTTGTGACTTCTCCACACTGCAGTTATAGCAATCGTTTTGAAATAATGATTTTCAGTTGCTTATTTGATGCCAAATGGCCTAAAAATCACATCTACATACAGTTGTAAGAAAACGGAGCCTTAAAAAATAAACACTTTGGGAAGATGGATTAAATTACAGTGAAACAACAGCTTAAAATGAGCAGCAGGGTCATTGCTGATGTCAGTTTTAGAGTTTCCCTTACTATGCTACTGTTTCTGGGACGTCATTTTGCCTTAGTCCTCTCCAAACCAGTGTTCTCTTTTCCTTAATCATTTCTGACAAGATACCCATTGTACAAATGTTCTCGAACAAACTTCCAAGAACAAAGGGTTTGTGTCTGGTGTCCAGAGAAGAGCTGCTTAAGTCCATTGCTATTAGGCTGTGATGGCTGAGGCACTGGAAGTAACTAGGGAGGCTGGTGGTGCGCTTCCCAACTGAAAAAATTATTTTTCTATGTATTACCAATCAATGTGCCTGGCTCCTCTTTGGGCTGGGAACTGCACATGCAAGAATTAACAGCTGTGCTCTGAGCTTTGATGCAAAAAGTAGTATAACTACCTTTTTTTGTTGGTGGTGGTTTTTTTTCCTCTACTAACCATGTTAAAAGTGTCAGGAAAAAAAAAATTGGTGACCTTGTCCTGCAAAGCCTTGAAATGGCATTGGATCAGCAGCTGACTTTGGCCAAGTTCTCTTGTAAAAACACCCCTCGGCAACATTGCAACATGTGAATAAACAAAAAGTGTCATTCTAATAACAACACAAAGGTCGAATATAAAAATAAAGAAAAGCAAGGATAAAAATTGCTGACCTGAGGCCCAGTCCTCAATCACAGAAGTCAAGGGACTTTTCAGGCTATTTCAAAGCAAGCAGTATGTCAGGTTGACCGGGATTAGTATTTTTTCTGGTCCCACTCATATTTACTCTCAATGCCACATTACAGTGATCACTGTTTACACTGTGATCAGACATTAGTAGCTCTACTAGATATGGATCTTCTTTCACTGATACTGGAAGTGCAAATTTTTAATTTTAATGAGTTTTATTTTCACCTCAGCAGCAGATTCAACTTTTGTGATTATGAAATTGTCTCACCATGTTAGCCGGAGCCTCACGTGGCTGTCTCTCTTCTCGTTGGGCTAGGCTCTAAATTTGGGATGTCACTGAATTCATTAGTACATGGAAATGATTCATTTAAGGGAGGTTTCTTTCCCCTCTGTACATGCTTGCTAATTAGCAGATGAATTTTGATGTTCTAATTGATCTGCTGCAGAGAGACAGCTGTGCGCCCCAGCTGTCCTCCGCTCCGGTGGGCCTCCTCTGCAGAAGGGAGGGAGCAGCCCCGCTTCTGACAAATTGATTTAACTAGAGCGCACCGCCTTGGGGGAGTCGTACACCGCGCTGTCGCCGCAGATGATTGCAGCCTCTGCCGACTGCAAACACTGGAGCGCTGTAATTGCCCAACAACATCCCTTCCGTTGCCGCGCTGAAATTCAATTTTTCATGCCTCACCAAGCTTTCCAGTCCCCCTCCTGCCCCTGGTGTGGAAATAGTGCATTCTGCCCGACTGCCATTTCGGGGGGAAAAAATCAGGCACTGGAGAATGGGGTTTAAATTGTGTTTAATATGATAATCGTAACTAAATGTGCTCACTCAGTCACATATCAAAGTATTTGCATTTAATTCATAGGGAAGTATTCACTAATTATATTGTATTTAGCAGGTAGTCATTACTATGGACCTTTTAACAGTAATCACCATTCTTCCACATGGCACACCGCATATGTAGAACGATGGCTGTGGTGTCCTTTAAACATTTACTCTTTCAATTGCAAGTATGAATTTTTAAGGCTTCATGTCCAGTTATGCCCCATTTTGTCAAATCTGGTAAATACTTGCATGTAACAGGTGCCTTTCCACAAAAATGACAACTGTGGCCCCAGAAAGTACAAATATCTAATTAATCTTTCATGTCACCCTCCCTCACGGATGGATTTCCAAGCTGTGCACTCCATCATCGCCACTTTCTGGAGGCCATTGATTTGGCCTAAATATACCTCTGGGGAAAAAAAACCACCACAAAAAGTGCATTCATGAATTCTAATGAGTGCCACACCATTACCTTTCTGCATATCTGATGGATAACCAAGCACATCCAACACATTTATGGGTGTGCAGATTTATAGACTACTAATAAGCAGCAGCTGTTCTGGAGGTCCAGAGGTTTTGTGTGCAGAGGACATACAGGATTCCTGAGGAAATGGCTACCCACCGCGTTTGCAGAAATGTAATGCCACTTATTATTATTATTATTATTATTATTTGTTCTGTGTATGCTCCTCTTTGCATAAATGTGTGTGAGTGACGGGCAGTCAGCAGCAAGGAAAAAAGATATGGGTTTATACCACTGCTTGTTGAGGCAAAACCAAGGTATATACGTGCAGGTATTACGCCATAAGGCTGATAGAGATTTTGTCAAACTGACCATATGTTCAAAAGTAAGTGATGGCCACTATAATTTTTCAGAAACTGCCTTTCTGTATTACACTGAGTTATAGCCCAAAGAGCAGCAGAAAGGATGCTATAGGGGAAAAAAAAGTCAGGTTTCCATCAATCTTGTATGTCACTGTTCTCCATCCCTGCATGCAGGAACAGAACTATACGGGTTAAGCTTAAGCAAATAATATTTAGGTAAATGTGACTTCCTTGATGTAAGTCAGACAATTTCCTTAATTGGCAGAGCTTTTCTCAAAACTCCTGTTATAATTTACATTTCTTCAGAATAAATACCTCTCTCTTAGGGTCAGGCCCTGTACCACATGTTACCATGATGGTTATTTTCATCCTTCAATGGCCTGGCTCTTTGTTATATTTCCAGTGAGATATAATGTAGGCAATCAGGCATTTTTGCCTCAGAGAACAACAGAAACATATTGCATAATGAGTAACATGTTTTGTGGTTAAAAATAGTGCTTGTTAGTACTTTTATTTCATTTTAGAGCAGCAGCTGAGGATTTACTGAGTACTACTTGGCGAAACTACATGAGATTCATGGACTGAGAAAGCAACCAGAACTCTTTTAATCTTTGGCAGCATGTAACAAAGTGATGCCCAGTAAACCATCACCAGTAGGACTGGATTATGCTGAGCTCATCTGTAAGCCCCGAAGGGGGAGAATGGTACTGCTAGGGGCTGGGTGTGCATCCTACCACTGTGTGTTGCAGCCCCAAGGCGTGTAGAAGAAAGTGTGCTTTCCTGACATGCCTGGGATCTCTAAAATGAGATTGCTCCTTGGGGGCTTCTGTGCCAATGGCTGTGCCTGCAGGTGGCTAAAAGTCACACTTGCTGCTCCACTGGAGTGAGAATGGGATGGACGCCCACCTTTGTCCAGTCATCTTCTGCAGGGCAGTACCTCGCCAACCTGCTTGTAGCTTCCTACCAGCTGTGCAGTTACAGCTGGTAATAGAAAGCAACAGGCCTCAATAGATGGAGACATCAGAAGGTCACATCTTTTCTCCAAATACAAAACTGCATTGTGAGGCAAGTCTTTTTCATGCCAGCAAGGTATGAATGAATATGGCAGAGGCACTCTTTGGCACGTTGCTCAGGTTGAAAGTTCTCATGCTCTGATAATGTCTGGCTGTATGGGTACTATGTCGTAGATGTGTCCATCAGGCACATTCACTGACTCAAGATCTTTGCATTACAAGGTATTATTTGTTGCAGAAAGTGCTGCAGGTCTTGGGACCGCCATGGAGGGTCAGATGTTGATCTCACTTAACGTGCAACTCTATGTTTTTCATTGCATTACCTCAGAGGGAAAAACATCCTTGTAATCCCTTTTGTCACTAACACTATGAGCAGGTGTCCTCTAGACTCTTCAGCCTGTATTCCAGATTCCGTCACTGGGAAAAAACAGTTCTTCCCTCCCTTCAACTTGTTGGGGTAAAAAGCCAGCAGCTACTTCCAGCTGCTGCCAAACCTCCCTTTGCTCAAAAGCATTAATAATACTAACAAAGTAGGCTGTTTCAGAGGAACACTGTTGGAACATTGTGGGGGTTTGACCACCTTAAGGATTAATTTGTTGGGTTTGGATTCCCCACCCCCCCAACCAGGATGGTTTATATTGAACATTTTAAACTGTCACCTCACCTATGAGGTATTACTTTACTAGCAACTTCTAATGCAGAGTACCATTTTGTGCTGTCTTTATTTAGTTTTGTTTCATAAGAAGCGAATAGAATGCTAAAGGTACATCTGCAATAGAGCCTCCACAGTATATTATTGCAGCTAAGACATTAAGGAACTGCTACTTCAAACTTGCAAATGAGTACAGACACCAAAGAGAATGCAGTACTTAGCTTTTTATTTTGACTGCTGTAATGTAATTACTTATACTAATCTTTCATTATATTTCCATGACTAACAAAGACAGAGACCTAGTTGTGTCTCTAGCTGTTGCTACTGCAAAGTACCTTTTAAATCACATTAACATCCATACTTGATCTTCCTACTGTTTTTGATGTGTAGATCACAAGATACTGTTAAATTACTCAGCAAGAGTGACTGGCTCGGGTTGTATCCAAGCCACAGCATAGAAATGTATCTAGTGTGAGTGATTTGAGGGAACTAGAAGAGGCAGTGACCCCTCTTCTCTGGGAAGGCGCTTGACCTTCATTTTTCAAAGCATTGTACGTTCTGTGCAGTATTCTACTCTAGCTGGTATTTCAACACCAAGATACTAGAAATAGTCAGAAATTAATTATTCTACTTCTGGCTGTCCAAGAAGCTGTGCTTCCTTTTCTTTGGCACGAATCTAGCAGTAGCGATGAACACGTTCTGCACAACCAGGCTGGATTATTGTAACTCACTGAAGCTGAAGATAAAAGCTCCATAGAAACTTCAGCTATTGCAGAGCGCAGCAGCCTACCTCGTTAGCAGATATAGTGCTGCAAACACACAGCGCCTATGCTATGCATCATCAGCTGGCATCCTGTTTGCTTTAGCAGCCAACTGCGGGCTCACTCAATGTATAAGGTCATCAAAGTACTGGTGTGGATGTTGTTCTGTCTACAGCTTGCCACACTAGCTTCGTGTCTCTGGTGCAGTGCATGTGCAGAATGAAACTCCCTGGAACTGGACATGGGCAATTTTGGCCAAAGACCTTTTCCTGAATCTCAGAGGCAGCTACAAAAAAGGTCTCGTCTCAGTTTATAAGCTTCATGTTCTTTTGAAGGAATCCTTCTACAGTAGCAGGAGACATTTAAAGATGTGTATGTCAGAAAGGAAGGACACTGAAACTTGAGAACAGAGAAGAGTCCACCCTGGAGAAGTCTGTGAACTTCTAATACTGAAATTGCCGCTCTAATAATGTAGCAAGAGTTATTATGGAAATGTCTAGCTAGTGCTTTACTGATAAATACATCATAGTATACTGTGGGTAGATCTCAGCCTTGCTGTCAGGATAGGCATCAAGAGTTCGTTTTCCTGTTATGTAGCCAGGTTCCTACAAAAGCAGCAGACTAGTCCCCACCATCCACAGGGAGCTGTTGTCCATGCGAAGGTTTGAGAAGGCTTGGAAGGCCAGGGCAGAGGGTGGTGGGGAAAGGCAGCAGGGAGGGCCAGAGGCAGCTACAGAAACACCAGGAAGATGGCTCTAAGAAACAGCAGAGAGCTTTGGGATGATGTGCTGACAAATGGACTTGTGAAGAAAGTATATTGTTTGACTCCTCCTGCATGAAGAAAGATGGAAATTTTGTTGTTTAGTCCTGTTTTCTCAGTCTCAGAAATACAAGACCAAAGGGCCAAGAAGCTGTGAGGGTGACTCCTCTGGGCCGTTGGGTGGGAGCACCGGGCCCTGCCTGTCCCTCTTGTCCGGCTGAGGTGGGAAGCTGTGCTACGGAGGGAAGGGGCTCCCCTCTTCCCCTCTGCTGTGTGGACAACCACAATTCTTACACTGCTTCTGCTAGAAGGGATCTGTAAAGGTCACCTACTTCCACTAGGATGGAGAATTATTTATAGTTATGTTCTCTTATGGGATTTTTTCTTAAAAATCTGCAGCAAAGTGGATGGCATGCAGTAGTCTGCTTTCATGCTTAGTGGTCCTTTTAGTTAGAAGGTTTTTCCTCTTATTAGAGTCACAGAATCATTCAATTTTTTTTTTTTTTTTAATTGCGTGTTAAACCAGTAATCTTTTGTCCAGACATGGAGAAAACCAGCACTGTCCTCATTTACAAGAATATTTTCCTCTCAGAAAACTCACCTCTTTTATCAAGAATAGGAAACCCCACCTTTCAGTCTCTCCTTCCTGGTCAGAGCTTTAGGAACTCTTTTAAATATATTGCTTTCTTCTAGATTTTCTCCAATTTCTCCACACTTCCCCCAAGTGCAAGGCCCCAAACACCAGCTGGGGCCTCCTCAGTGCTGAGCAAAGGACAACCATTGCCTCCTGTCTTTTGCATATAGCACTTCTGCTATTATGTCACAGACAGCCTTCCAGTATGGGTTCTTATGCAAGTCATAATTTGTTGTGAGTCATAGATCCCCGAGGGGTTTTTGTGGGTTTTGGGTTTTTTGAATTTTTTTGTTTTGTAGTTATACTCCATTGTATATCTCTTGTACTTTGTACTGAAAATGAATGTGTCTGCATCTAAGAATGCCTGATTTCATTGTGAACTTTTTTCCTAATGAAAGTAGTCCTCTGAATTTCGGTGTATTCTTAAGGTCAGAAAGTGATATCAGTAATTCTTTATAAGGCACACAGGTCTTACTGTGATGAATAACATTACAGCATCTGGCTTTAAAGTTGGTGAGAAGGATTGATTCTATTGTTTTGTACAGTCATCTATGATACATATTAGTGCAGTAGAAATAAATGAGGGTGTCATGGTTCAACCCAGCAGGCAGCTAAACACCACACAGCTGTTTGCTCACTCCCCCCTCAGTGGGATGGGGGAGAAAATTGGAAAAAAGGTAAAACTCATGGCTTGAGATAAACACAATTTAATAGGACAGAAAAAGAATGGAAAATAATAATAATGATAAAAGAATATACAAAAAAGTGATGCACATTGCAATTGCTGACCGATGCCCAGCCAGTTCTTGAGCAGCGGTCGTGCCCTGCCCCCGGCCAACTCCCCACAGTTTTTTGTTCAACATGACGTCATATGGTATGGAATATCCCTTTGGCCAGTTTGGGTCAGCTGTCCTGGCTGTGTCCCCTCTCAGTTTCTTGTGCACCCCCAGCCTCCTCGCTGGCAGGGCAGTATGAGAAACTGAAAAGTCCTTGACTTAGTGTAAGCGCTGCTCAGCAACAACTAAAACATCAGCATGTTATCAACATTATTGTCATCCTAAATCCAAAACACAGCACTATACCAGCTACTATGAAGAAAACTAACTCTGTCCCAGCCAAAACCAGGACAGAGGGTCAGCTGAATCCAACTGTGGTAACGAGTCAGCCTCACAGAGGCCAAAGTAAATTCTGTGTCTTTCCCACTGAAATAAGTGTCATGCCTTGCAATGCATGACACGTCTTCCTCTGACCTAGGACACCTCGCTTTTAGCAGCAGTCAGCTCTGCAATTTATACAGACATTCATATTTCACTTTCTCCAGTTAATCCTAATAACCAGCTTTTAGAAGAACATGACAACATAACATATGGGTGGTAAAACTGCTCATAAACCATAATAACATGGCCAAAAAAGATTAGATAGATAGATGCACTATGCTTATTGTGACATTCACTGATTAGGAGGTACAGCTACTTTATTACAGCCATTACCTTGGTGACTTGGAAGCAGACTGAAGCTGTTATTTGAAAAACAGGTTATAAGTCCAAATTTAAAACAACTATGTACTTACAACATGTAAGAGATATAATTATGTTTGCAATTCTGTTCTTCAGTGTGCAGATGGTAATTTTGTTCATTTATGGTTGCACACTGATAATGTTTTCTGTAGAACCAGCGTTGGCAGGATTAAGTGTGTGTTAACAGTAAGTAGGCAGTCTGTAATAAATGGTTATCATTTCGTTGATAGGGTTCTGGTGGGATGTAAACCAACCAGAAACATAAGTTCAAATGATTCCTTACTGTAACACCAAGACAGGCTTCTTCTCTCTCAGTGTGTGTGTTTCTTGCATATTATTATTTATTTTTATTGTGTGAAGAGTTTTTTCTTTTTTTCCTTCTTATTTGGAAACTTTTATTTTAGCTTCATTTTAAGCATAGGTAGTAGAGTTGGGCATCTGCAAGTTTGTGCCTTTAGGAATAAAATTAAGTTTCCACTCAAAGTAATTTTAAGTTTTATATTGGTTTTTAGGGGTTGATATATTAATATACAATTATGAATGTGTATATGAAAGACACATAAAGAAAAACTATCTCTTAAAGATACCCTTTTGACTTCATATTTTCTCAGAGTTCTCAGAGTTATTCAACAGAAGTTTGAGGGTAATTAACAGAAAATTTTCAATAGCTACTCCACTTTTCCAGATTGAAAGGGAAACAGGCAAATATGCAGATAAGTCTGTAAAGTGCTTTTAAGATATTGGGGTTAGGTGTCAGGGAGTCATGGTACAGTACGACTATTGGTATAGTTCATTATTCTAGTTCTTCAGTTTTAGAATTGTGTGGCACTCTCATTTCAATTTAATTAAATAGGTGTAAAAGGGGAAAAACGTAGTTATGTTTTGAGTCCAAAATGCATAATAAACATTCTCTATTGTTACTTGTTGTTTAGGCAGTACAATGAGTTTTGCAATGTATTAAGGGAAAAGGGCATAGTACAGTATACTACACATAATAATATATATACATAAAATATATTAGATATTATATAAGTTATATGCAAGTATACATATAAAAAAGTAGAATGTGTATTAGATCTATGTATGTTTACATGTTAAAAATTCTGTATAATATGCACAGAATTTATGACAGAAAA
Source organism: Pelecanoides urinatrix (assembly GCA_013400755.1). Classification (NCBI taxonomy): domain Eukaryota; kingdom Metazoa; phylum Chordata; class Aves; order Procellariiformes; family Procellariidae; genus Pelecanoides; species Pelecanoides urinatrix. The sequence continues at coordinate 83,610 of VZTQ01006646.1, forward strand.
TACATGAAATGTATTGTGCTATGGAATGTATTGTCTTAGAATGGCTAAAATGGTTTAAATTCTCAGAATAAATGAAAAAGCTCAGTCTGGGTTGTGAGATTATGCTTTAGCAACTCAAACAAGATTTTGCTAAAAGCTTCATAACCCCTAGAGCCATATAAAGCAAATATGATTAAAAGGAGGTCTTGTTTAGCATCAAGGAAAGCCCTGTCTAGTTTCTGTTCCTTTATTGTCTTTTTTTTCTTTTTTTTCTTCTCTTCTACATCAGTAAGTTTATGAAAGCAGCATTATGGCTAAATGAGTGTGTTTTATCTCAGTTTTCCATGGTTATGGGAGGAGATAATTACTGACGAAGGCCTTTGTATCCTGTTAGGACCATCCCTAAAGGACTTTCCCTTTTTCCTGTAACTCGTGGGATGCAGCACTGATGTGAACGGACCTTCCTACATGTGAGGCTGAGTGGCACTTCAAGAAAATGCACTCTAGTAATTGCATTGCATACAAACGTGTTTAGTAATGTATGCACAATGTTTAGTAACCTATAGGTTAGGAGACACAGACTAACCCGTTTCTTTCCTGCTGTCTTTCCACTCTCACTCTTCTTGTCTCTGAAGACCGTAAGCCTCCCAAGGCAAGGATTACATCTTTCGTTCTGTAAAGAACCTAATACAGTTCTTGGCAATGTAAATGTAAGGAATATTAAAGATCATTCATATTAGCATGAGCAGCATATTTAGTACATAACCAAAACTAATTGTTTCTGAGATTGAAATGGTTACTGTGATTTCAAAAGAATATGTGGTTGTTTATGGGACATCAGGCCCATTGGCTTCTCCATTCCAGATGTGTTAATAAGTCCTTTATTAGGTATTATTAACACCAATTTATTACATTCTTCATAGATGTAACCATTCCATGTTAGGGTGCTTTACAGACAGATTTAAGAAATGTAGGAGCTCGGGGACATGAATGGAGATTGCCGTGGTGGTCATGAGTTCTCTCACAAGGTAGTGCATTTTAACATCTAGAAGATAATTTGGGCTCTTTTTTTTTTTTAATAAGCCACCATAAGGTGAACTATCTATGACTCAAAAAATCCATGAAGTAACCTGAAATAACATTCTGAGAAAAACACAAATGTATTTTTAAGGAAAGGAATGTTTGTTAATTTTATAACTGAGAGCAAATTACTGTTTAAATACACTGGTTAAATACACTGTGGTTAAACATTTGAGCATCATGCTTTCTTCCTGCACTTTTGCTCCTCCTTTCTTGTTGCCTCTTTCTGCAAGAGCAAAGTCTTTTTTTCAGACTAGATGTTCAAACATCTGGCTGACTGGGACTTTGATTGCAGAGAAGAAGGATGTGGCCTGAAAAAAAAAAAAATACAGGATGTGATAATCTGTTTTCAGACTGTCAAAAGAGATATGGCTGACTTTGAAACAGTCAGCAAAAGTAGCTTTGACAGCCTCTGGGGCCTGAAAATGTTCCCTTAGAAATATTGATGACTGATTATTAAAAGAAAAGATTAATTTCGTGAGACAGCTGCCCCTCCAAATATCAGGAGCAGATATATCGTGGACATATTTTTCCCTGGATTTTTACACAGGAAAAAAAATCATGTAAATCTGGAGTTTTCCATAACATGTTTATTTCTCATATAATCATTAGCAGCCATCTCTTGTACAGTAGGTTGTTTTGTATGGCAGCAAAAGGGAAATGTTAGAAAGCAGTTTCTCAGACACTTCCTTAGTTATTAGCCACCAGCTAATAATAGTGTCATTTTGTGTGTGTGATTTATCAATGCTAACCCTGTGAATAAGATTTTAAATACTGTTGGCAACTAATCTGAATTGTGTGTTAGTGACTAGATAACATAGATAACCTTACATAGGTAACAAATTAAGTTAGCAGGCCAATATATTGCATGTACCACCTAGGACACAAGCTCTGCCTTTGCCACAAATGCTGTCTAAAAAACGAGGCTTTGCAAGCAGGGTCATAGGAAAGAGTGCTGGAAGGCACCTCAAAAGGTCATCTAGTACAGACCCGCTGCCATAAGGATCAGCTTTCCTTAATCATACCCTGAAGGTCGTCATGTTCCAGTTTGTTTGAAGAACTTGCTCCCTGCCGCGGTCTAGTTTGTTGCCCTCATGAGGAGTATTGGAGTTGCGATCCCGTTTTTTCGTACAACAGTGAGAATCCATTCTACAGCTGTTGCAAGAAGGTGCATGGAGAGGGACAGTCACTTGGATACATCAGACCAGGCTTGGATTTACTGGGGAATGGAGGGAGGATGATGTTTTAGGGGTTCACAGGTTTGGATTTACTGTGTCTTGTGACAGGAAAATGCGTTTTCCCCCATTTCCCAGAACTGGGCTGAGCAGTTGTCTGATGCCTGTTTACAGCTTCACACGTGATAACTAACAGCTTAAACTCTACCTGCTGAGCAGTAGGCAGCCCAAAGCACTAGGTATGCTCAATTAGCACGTTGCTTTGCTCCTCATTAATGGAAAGGGGAAGGCTTTGCGCCAGAGCCCCACTGTTACAGGAGGTGGTGAAGCCATGGAGGGTGAGTAGCAAGGCTGGTGTCTCTGCATGGAAAAGGTTCATCTCCTGCTCAGGAGCATGTGGTGTGAAGTTGTCTGGACTACTGATGTAATATGATCATCTACTAGCAGGTGGATGGGGAAAAAGGAAGAGGAAAAAAAATCAATCCAGCCCACAGTGGCAGATGGGACATAACCTGGATTCCCTCAGTTGGGAAGACTGATGGGGACTCTTATAGCAGGGACCTGCTGTACGGCAGGGTGGAAGGCAGAGCATGGACCGCTGTGTTGCACATGTGCAGCTCTTCAAGCTTTGTGGCTCTGCCTTGGAGAGGTAGCAACCCTCTTCCCTCCTAATGCGCGTTAGCCATGGGTGTTCATAGCTAAACCCAAGGAGCTGTCCTTTCTGCATTGTGGTGGTGCCTACAGATGCTCTGTGGATTAGGACTGTGTAGGGTTTTGACACTTATGGAAACTCCTTCAGTGGCTGCAGTCGCATGCAGATGGTGCAAGAGACTGTGCTGCCTTCAGGGAACACTGCTATTCAGCTTGCAGTACCTTGGGAGAGCGCCTAGTCTCCCCTATGACCTTCTTGCTACTGGTTGTTCCTCATCACAAGACTCAACTGGGTTTGTGTCATGTGAATAGGCAGAAACTTAATTCATGTTCTCTGCAAATGCATTACTTGGTAAGGATGGACACACAGCGCACGTGACCAATGGACATACTAAGGATTGTGAGACTGTGAAAAGGACTGTGATTTAGAGTCGGTCCTCTAGTCCTCTTTGAGTCAGACTCCTCAAGGCAAATGCAGTGAATTGCTTCAGTCAGCTCCGTGCTGTACCACAGGCTAACTTCTGTCTGAATGCATGATGCATGAACAACTAACCACTGTCTTTCATGAAGAACTTGTGCATTCCCTTGGAAAAGGCCGGAATCTGGAGCCTCTAGCTGAAGAAGAGTTACTGCCTTCCTCCTTCATAAGGGTTAAGTGACCTCAGCAGTGAGAGAAGGCATTGTTCTCACCCACCAGCTCTTAGGCTTTGTGCACACTACCAGATGCTCTAAGTATCCTCATCTCTCTCTCTCTCTCTCAGGTGGGCAATGCCTGCCTAATTGAAAAAGTAATACTGGAAGGAAACAATATGAAAATAAATGTATAGTAATTTAATCAGAGTGCAGCTGTGTAGTTATTCACTTTCCCCTTCTATTGGGTATTTGAACTGTTTCTTTTTCCTGGAAATATAATTTTGCCCAAGTAATTTCTAGCTCTTCACTTCCCACAAAAGTCTTTTGCTCCTAGTTCTGCCTTCTCAGATGATTCCTGTTGCCCTTTCAGCCTTGGTGGTTGTCATACACTTGGTTCTGAATTCTGAATGTATTAGAAAAATTATATGGACAGGCTGTCTTTGGCACTTAAGAGGTCTTTATCCTCTGCAGAATCTAAGGGACCTGTAATAGTTAACACATTTCTTTCAAAGACTCCAGGGAGGAGCAATCAATCAGCTTGTAAAATAGATAAATTAATTCACTTGTCCAAGAGCAAGCAAAAAGTCTTTGGGAGAGGGGACATGAAGCAAGGTCTCTTATAGCCCAGTTTGATAACATGTGTCCTAGACCAGCCACAGTCTCTGATAAAGGCAGTCAGAAGCATTCAAAGGGATGTTTAATTTTGACAACTGCAAAGGTCACTTCTTGGAAGCTGGTATTGTCTGTGTGGATTATTTCTTCTTTTATATTTTTATCCACCATTTGCTTTTCTTTTTTTCATTATTCTTTCTACGAAATGTCAGCACTTCATCCAAAGAAGAGCTAAATTCTGGTAGAAAGGTCCATAGTTAGTTTTATAACTATAACAAAAGTAGCATCAGGTCTCCAGTTGATGTAAATCACAGGGGAGCTTCAGAATTGCATTTGAATTAGGTTGCCTCCTCATCGCAAACCTTTGTTGCATTTTCTCTTTGTAACGAGCTGGCATTGCAAAATACTTGTTTGTTTTTCCATACAAACATCATGGGCTCGTAGCTGTCCAGACCTGTCAAATACTGATGGTTGTCCCAAAGGCATCACCCAAGGACCTGCCAGCCCAGCAAGTACACACTTGGGAGGTTTTGCAGTGCTTGTGCTTGGCTCAGTGAATCCGAGGTAAATGGGGATAGTCCTGAGGTTTCAGTGCATTGCCTACATATTGGCTGCAGGACATCATGGTGGAGGAATGGTAAAAATAAGAAGACCCCAGCAATGGTTAACGTACTGTAATGACTGACTGAAACAAGCATTGTTAGATAAGTACTTCATGTAATTTGTATAATACCTTCTTCTGTTAATGAGCTGAAGCTGGGGTGGGGTGCTGCTGCTTGGGGACAGCGGAGATTGAGGGGGGATTTGAAGCTGTTTGACAATACACCCAGCCTGTAGTAATCTGTTAAGCAATTTTTAATTTACAATAGTTTTTCAGAATATTTGCTCAAGTCCTTTTTTCATGCTTATTCAAAGAGCTCCTAGTGTTTTAATTCCCACCCCAATGGAATGTAAAGTGAATAAACACGGAAATGAATAGAGATGTGTGAAATGATGATCTTAAACTTAACAAGCCTGTTTGTTTTTTCAAGCTGCTGAATAAATCCTCTGTGGTTTATGCTGCAGAGGTCAATGTTCTGCAGTAGGAAATGACTAGTTACATGTCAGTATTCTCCAACAGTTCATCTCAATTACTGGATTTGTCAAACATGACAAGCCTGAATGACTGTGTGGTGAAAATAGCGCACAGTTTGACTATTAAAGTAATTGGAGCATTGACATTTAACCAAACTGCAAGAGAACTGCAGTAATAAGTCTGAGGAGCACAACCACAAGCAAAGCAGAGAATAATATTTTTATAAAATCTCCAGTGAAACTGGTGCTTTCTTGTTCTTTGATTAATGTAAATTTCAGTACCTTTTAAATTTAAATCATAAGATTAAAAGGAGGAGATAATTCCTTTTTGCTACTTTTTTGGAAGAAGTACTATTATTTGTATAATTGGAAATTCCATTCATTTAATATACACCTTGGTGCAATTTTAATATTGTTACACATAATCTATGTATGTATTTTTAATACCCTTATAAATTAAGGGTAAAGTTAAAAATAAAGTTAAAAATGTATGTATGTACATACATATATGTGGAGATCATCACATGATGATCATCACAGAATTGTGTTATAAACATGTCAGTTGCTACTGGATCTCCACTTGCCACTCTACCTTGCTAAACAGCTACTCTGGTCTTTCAAGCCTGAGAAAAGAGCTTATCTAAAATAATTTAAAAGTTATTGACTTGTATCCATTTGCAATTAATTTTAATTTTTTAATATAAGTTATTTCTCATTGTAAATTCTACATACATCAACTTTTCTGAGACATATTAAGACTTTGGAGAACAGTATAACTATCAATCACTTCGGATAATTTGGATTTGTATTTGTGAGTCTGGCTGGATTTTACAGTCACCAAAATTGTATTTCAGTCAAGGACTTAAGCCACAGCCTCTTCCAATGTCTCTGGAGTAGGGACTGAAATAATGATAATTTATGACATGGGTCTGAGGGGGCTCATCCTCAGGTGAGTTACCTGCATTTTGGCACATTAATTTTATCTTATCTGAACTTGAATATGCTCCCAATGATGGGAGCAAGTCTTCAGGTGGAAATTGGGAATCTCCTATTCCTGGTGAAGTAAACCATACAGATAGTAAAATAATCCCAAAAGAGAGGGGCAAGAGCATGGTACAACCAATGATATGTCTAAAATACCTTAATTACATTAATTTATAAGTATATTCTTTGCAAAGTAGGTTAGGGGTGCAGAATATGATTTCCCACTTCTGCAGTCACATCTTAATTATTGTGATACCACAGGAGCACAGAGCAGTACTTTTAAATTTAACCTCTTGCTTGACTTGCTTAAGTCCCATCTCCATAGAGCAGTTGAACATTATGCTTAAATCCATCTCCCTTGTGTAAATGTAAGTATATGTTTTAAATTCTTTTGATTTCAGTGAGGCTTATGCTTATAGGTAAGCCTTTAGCTCAGTAGGAATAAACCTAAGCAGAAATTTAACTGTTTTACTGAATTTGGGACTGGAGTGATCCAGAGCAATGCTTAGTCACAGCCCAAGTACAGATTTTGGGTAGCCTTCTGTAAGGACAGGCTTTCCAGTATTTCCCTATGGAGAAAATAAAGGGGAATTCAAGGAAATAGAGCAGATGCTTGGGTAACCATTTGCTGACCTTACTGTGAAAATGGAGTATTTGTTAGGACCAGAAAAATATCTTGGAAAAACAAAAGGTGCAGGTGAGAGTCTTGTTTGTTGTTTTTTTGTTGGTTTTTTGTTTGTTTTTTTCCTTGAACTACGTCCTGCAAGACTGTATAGACTCAGGCTTTGGCAGGGGGAATGAAAGACCTACAGGCTGCTTCTACTTTTTGAAGTATATTCTATAAAGCCAGTTCTCTCCTTCTCCTCTATCACTGATGTAAATCCAGTCAATGTACTGAAGTTGCTCCTAATTTGCCCCTAGTGTAATAGAGATCAGATATATGTCCCCGCAAAATGAGCTCCTGTTTCAGAGCTTAAACGGCACTATCCCTACCTAATATAAGTCCATTTACTTTATGAATGTCATGGCACATTGTGGTTGTCTGTCTCCTGCTGTTCTTGCCAACTTCTCCTAGAATTTAATTCTTAAGATCCAAACTCATACTGAAATGTTCCTCACAAGAAGGGGCTCAAGTAAAATGAAGTAAATAAATAAAAAGGAAGAGCAAGCTGTTCCCTTTTCCGGAGTTTGAGGGGCTGAAACCTTAGATTCATGCATGCATGCAGGAAACTCCCTTATTAAGCATTAAACAGTTTAGACAAGTTGTTTAGCTGCCAAGTTTAGTGTAGAGTCCCAAAACAGTCATTTGGAACATCAGGCAGAGAGGAAGGATTACTTGACTGTGTGCTATTGAATGGAAATGGTGTCCTGCAAAGGAGAAAAATCCATCCAGATACAGGAAAAAAGCATCATGATTCTGATTGAACAGTAAAATAGCAAAATAGTTCAGAACGGTTTTTTTTTCAAAGTTTCTCAAGTAGAAAGGGATCAGGTGAAAACTGGGGGCAACCTTACCTTTCAGTTCTTGGGCAGAGGGATGAAGGCAGCGTGCGCTCTGACAGCAGGAGAGCAGCATAGCTTGTGTGAGCCATTCAGCCTGTAACCATGTTTTGAACTTTGAGATGATGGAAACTGATGCAGAAACACTAGATACCAAATGGAGTAAATCAACATCAAGGAAAAAGTTGCTGCCAGAGATCTTTGAAGCAGCAGGAGGACCTTGCAGCAGTTCTACGTTATAGATAGGTTTAAAGTGTAAATACAGTGAAGTAATGTGTTGTTCTGAGAAAAAGAAAGAAAATGCTAGGGAGGTCTTGCAGATGACTACCAAGCAGTCACTGTCACTAGAGGCACTTGGACAGGTGCCAGTTGTGTTAAGACTTCAGAGACAATCTGCAAAAAACCCAGCTGGAAGAGCACTGACTCCAAAATACGAAGTTTAACTTCTGATTACTGGCCCTGCAATGAGAAGATGTCAGCCTGTGAGGCCTAAAAATAGTAACTCTAAAATGCAAGAGTACAATCAGTTAAAACACACAAGGCCGTTTTGCTCAGACTTCATTCTGGTAATTCTGCAAATTTGCCTGAGTTCCAAAGCCATGCAGGTAGCTGCCTTACTAGGCAGAACTGCCTGTCTAAGAAGAAATTTCATTTACTTGAAGAAATGAGTTATAACAAGTTTCATTCCAGAGCTCTGTCAATGACTAGGGCAACAAAATAAAAAAAAAAAAAGCCGATTGCAATATACTTCAGCAAATCCTTTTGTGGGTAACTTATATGGAGTGGATGGGGAGCAGGGCTGGGTTTTGCTCCATAGTCTGTGATTGAAGAGCTCCATTGATTCAGGCCAAGGCAGTTTAAAAAGTTACTGCTGATTACTTTGCCCTGCCTCTGCTGGAATGCCTTATCCTTGAGGTAAAAATAGCAAAAAGTTGTGTGCCTGCTCCCCAGCCCGAGGGCAGTGTGATCCACCTTCAGGTTTTATTTGGTGTTGAGGCAGTGTGTGAACTGGGGACTCTGAGTCGCTAGCGCATCAGATTTAACTGTGGCCATGGGGTGATGTGGGAAGAGGATGGGAGGACCCTCAACCTCTTCAGTCACTGCTGTTAAATCCAGTAGGGGTTGTTTTGCGGAGTGCTTACTGTCCAGGTTGCAGAAGTTGCAATGAACCTTTTCTTTCCTGCAATATGGTTGACCAGTACTTTGCTGTCTTTAGGGGATGAATGGGCCCTATATTAGCTAGTAACTGTAGTCATCTTCTAATTGACCTTCTTTAATGAGTTTGCTTGGAAAAGACTTTACTTGGAAAAAGTAGTAAGTAAAGAATGAATAGAAAGGAGCACACTCATCTACCTACATTCTTTTTGTGTTTTCTAAAAGATAAGATCTTAGTTTGGCTCCTGTAACTGTTTCAAGGCAAAAATAAATACCATCAAGTGACAAAAGGTTAACCATGCAGTCAGTAGGTATAAAGCAGTTGTACAATTCAAAGCTGCTTCTGGAGTAATTTTTAAGAAACTGTCAAACTCATTGAATGTGGTAAGCATGAAGGTGTGTTTATATTGATTACAGTTCTGTGATTTTTCTTTTCTAGCAAATTTTAAACTAGAGATTACATTATGTTTTTTGTTGGATGGGGGACAGTGTCTTTTTCAGACATGGAGGCGTCCAGAGGACCTTCTTCAGGGATCTAAAGTTCTGAATTTACACTAGAAAATATTTTGTGATGCATCATGTTATTTTTACAGGAAAAGATGGACAAGTCCATGAATCTTATCTCTTTATTCATGCTTAAATGACAGGAAAGCTTTTAAAGTAAACCATATCTACTTGTAAGGTAAATATAGGCTTGATGTAGAAAGGCACTTTGGCATTAGTATAGTGCTTAAGCACATGCTTAACATTGAGTATAGAAGCATGCAAGTAGCTTCTTGAAATGGAGAGGTAACCTGGGGCTGTATTCAACACAACTCAAAAGCTTTCTCAAGGAGGAAAGGGTTTGAATCTCCCTTCTTCCTCTCCGTGAGAGACACAACTGAGCCTCCTTTTGTAAGAAGGATTTTCACTGTAGCACTCGGGGAGAAGCAGGGACGTAGGAAAGGCTTGAAGATTTCCTAACATGTGCTAACGCACTGCTACCATGAGACAGAATAATTTAATCATCATGATTTTCTACTAAAATTATGTGAAAATGCTTTAGTTTTATAGTATGGAAACTTTGAGACTTTTGCTGAGTTTTGCTTTTGCATTTGGAATCCCTTTGAACCCAGCACTCAGGTCTGCAAGCTTATCAGCTTCTCTCATAGAAGCATTCACTCATATAAAACCCTACAAAGTCAGAGCTCCGTTTCATACTGACTTATTATTACCTTCTTCTTAACAGGAGAACTCTCAACTTTCTGTGTTGTTATTTTTTGGTAAGGGAAAAAATAAAAGTTGCTTTTATTTTTAGCTAAGCTGGGTTGGGTTATTTAAACTGAAAGTGACACTCAGGCTTCAAAGAATCCTGTGCGGTACATTTTTAAGCTGTTGTTTCTAATGAATTCTAGGCACTAGGAAATACTGTTATCTAGGTCAGATTTGTTGAATGTTTTCTTCTGTGGCTGTGCATCCTGCTGTGCTCTCTCTAAAATGAGCTCCCCAATGATGTCTTATTGTTTTACTTTCTCACAGTTTCCTGGAATAACTTTCCTAACTATAATTGTAGGTTTTGCTTTGCTTTTCAATACAAATGTACCAATGGCTGAACCAAGATCTACCCATGTAAGACTCAACCCTAAACTTTCTGGGGGGCCAAGGGGGAAGGACGTAAGATACCTCAAAGTGTTATGCTTGATTTGAAATTTTACCTCCCTGGAAGGAATGGAGAAAAGATGATCAAACCAGACTTTATTACTGAATTTCAAAGATATTGACGCAACTGCTTCTCGGCTACTCACAGCAAAATGGCTTTATCCATACAGCAGAGCAAGACATCATTTGATGTCATGGAGAGGCTCTTAGAGGTTTCTGAGCATTTCAGTTCTTTCTGGCCCTTTAACGAGACATCTCCAGCTGTACCCTAACTCATCCCTTAGTATGTCTCCCCAAGAGACTTCTCAGTCTCTTGGACAGAAAAGTGTCAGGACTGTTAGCTATGCTTAGAGGAGGGGACGCTGAGCAGTGGGCACCCAAGATGACCTAGCAGATCTGTGGCAGAGTAGGAAATTCCACCAGTTTCTCTTCAGCTGGCCATCCTGCCCCTTTCTGACACCGTGTTTTCTTCAACACGTTACATGGATTGGGCACATACCTCCATGTTCATCGATAGAATGCCACTACTCAGCTACATAATTTATTTATTTGATGGACATCATTCTCCACTCTGGAATGATTACTTGCATAAAGATATTTCCAGGGTAGTCTAAGCCAGTAGATGTTTTTAACTTCTGTGCTTAGTGATAATTTTATTTTCATTTGTTATTGTGCTAAATAGAAATTATATAGCCTTACCTGGTAGCAGACACAATATGTGAGTTGATATAAAGTTCGTGTAAGAGGTTCTGGTTTAGAGGCATTCAGTCAGAATTCAGGATGGCAGATTGAATCCACACCATTGTCTCCACATATAGTTATTTACACCAAATATTTGTGCCACCAGTGCGTCCCATGCTAAGCACAAACAGTGCTGCAACCGTATGTTGTCAGGAGGGGACACTTTTTTACCTGATAAGGTGGTGTGGAAACATTCTTGTGCAGCGTGAAGAGAAGTCATCAAGTCCTTCCGGTGAAAACCCATGAACCGGGGGATTTCTACAGAAAATCTTACAAGGACTACACAAAATTGCAATAGCTAATTAAATTAGTGCATGTATTTCTTAAGCATATCTTGGGCAGAGAGATTCTTTTCAACTCACTGAATAAAATAAGGTGTCAGAAAATTGCCCTTTGCACAGACACACCTGTAAATAGTAGTGTCAGTTTTGTCTTAACAAAGTGGTTCTTCTCTCGTGTTTTTTTAATCATAGAAATATTAGAAGTTGTTAGTAATGTAATTGTGGCAATTTGCTATGTGGGATATTAATGTCTGACAGTGATGTAGCTGATCAGCTTATAAGCAGCTGAAAGGAAAGCCCAGTTTTATGATCTAAATGGATAAGAAGAGAAAAACAGAGAAATAATGTGGAGTTTATATCAGAATGAAGAAACTGAAACTGAAGAGATGAGAAGAAAGCTGGATGACAGCTTCTAAAGCAGCTCTCTCAGTGCTTGTCCTGGTTTTGGCTGGGATAGAGTTAATGTTCTTCATAGTAGCTGGGATAGTGCTGTGTTTTGGATTTAGGATGAGAATAATGTTGATAACACACTGATGTTTGAGTTGTTGCTAAGTAGTGTTTATGCTAGTCAAGGTCTTTTGAGCTTCCCATGCTCTGCCAGGTGCACAAGAAGCTGGGAGGGAGCATAGCCAGGACAGCTGACCCAAACTGGCCAAAGGGGTATTCCATACCATATGACATCATATAAGCTGGAGGGAGTTGGCTGGGGGCACACGGCCGCTGCTTGGGAACGGGCTGGGCATCGGTCGGCGGGTGATGAGCAATTGCATTGTCCATCACTTGCTTTGTATATTCTTTTATTATTATTATTATTATTAATATTATTACTACTATTTTACTCTATTTTATTTCAATTATTAAACTATTCTTATCTCAACCCACGGGTTTTCTGACTTTTACTCTTCTGATTCTCTCCCCCACCCCACCAGAGAGGGGGGAGTGAGCAAACGGCTGTGTGGTGTTTAGTTGCTGGCTGGGGTTAAACCACAACAGTGTTCCCTGCTCTGGAGCTCAGGTGTTGGTGGTCCTGGACCTCCCATCTCACTGAGATCGATGGCAAACCTCAACAGTCTGAAAACAAGGGCTGTAGCAGAGCATTTGAGGAGCAGTTGCTCTTAAAAGCTTGAGCTTGGGTTGATGGGGTGAAAATAAGGTTGCAGGCTTTCTTTTTGTTGGAGAAGAGAAAGGCTGAATAGAGTCACTGGTGCCAAACCTAAATAAAACTGACTGGTCCCAAGGAGTTTTAAGCTCTGCAAATGCTAACTTGGATTATTTGCCAGTGTTAATTTGAGGCTTAATTTTAATAAACAAATAAATAGAATAGAATACTTCAGCTTTACTAGAAGTTTGCAGCTAGCATTAAAGTACAGCAAGAAAAGAGGTGTGGACTTCAGCCAACAAAAATGCAGCCTTTCAAACCAACCTGACCTGGTGCAATTTTATGTTCAAGTAACACAAGCAGGACTTTGAATGCACTTGCATAGATGGTGGATAATTGACTCCTAGCAATGGATGATGAATATGGAGGTGCCTTTGCTGGTTTTTATTAGATGTATTGTCAGATTTTGACACTGCTGATCACAAGGCTTGTTGACTCGTGTGTTGTATGATCTACTTCACACCTAAGTTAAGCATTCAGGCAGGTGGTCAATGCAATAACTTACACCACTCCTAAGTCCTATTTAAACCCTAGTTTGAAAGTTCAAGAGGGACTTCAGGCTTGCTGGTCCTCAGCAAAAAAGAGAAATTACTCTGAGGTGAATTTTGCTGTCTGAAGGAGCAACTGGTTGTGGATTTGTATTTCAGTAAGCACCCGTGTCTGGTTAGATCTCCTAGCACTCATTACTGAAAAGGTAATGCATTGGGAAACACCTATGGAAACGGAGGCTTTTTTTAGTAACAGTTTGAAGGTAAAACCATCTTCTCAATCCTTTGCCAGTTCCATAAACACTCAATTCTGGTTTTTTATGTAAATTAAGTGTTATTAAAGACCAGCTGTGGTGTTGGATTTGTTTTATTTGTATACATTGTATTTGTGCTGAAGACATACATCCTTAGAAAGTACTTGTACCTTTTTATTAAAGGTTACAATTCTGGCTGAAACATATTTATTTGGACATCTCTGACCAGTGACATTTCAAGATCAAGACCTTTGAGGTTCAGTGTATAGAACAAAATGTTATGATTGTTTTGTTTCTACCTTCAGGTTCACTCATTGAGATGGCTGAAACTGTGCCCGGTGAATCAACAGAGAGCTGTATCTTGCCCTCTTCAAAGCCGGTGGGCAGGGACGGGAGAGGACAGCAGGGTGGCATTTAGAGAAAAATCTCTTTCTCCACAGTGTCAGTTGTCTTCCCCCATGTAAGCTTTGTGGTGCATACAATGGGAGTGGGAGTACTGTCTTATATTAATTGTGTTTTCTCAACAAAGAAAGAGTGCAATGATCTTCTATTTTTAACATGGACAGTGTTTAAAAATGAATTAATTTTGATTAACGCTTGCCTGTGTTAAATGGCTTCATTTAACAATAACTACTAATTTCATTAGCAGTGCAATTTAGTACTAACATAGTGCATTTTATACAACAGGCAAGGCATGAGAGATTGACAACTGTCTTTTTCACCTGTCTCCTATAATGCTAACACCTAGGACAGCCCTTCTGCCATGTCCTCAAAGAACAAAGCCTGTTCTTTGCAGGGTGAGTATCGCTCCTCGTTTCATTACAGAGCGAGGCCAAGGCCACCTTTACTCCCACCTTTCACCCAGCCCAGCCAGGGCTAGCTGCAATATAAAGCCTTCCTGGAGCGTACCAGGAAGAGCTTAGTTCAAAGGTTTTCTTTATCTGAACGAAGAAGTGCACAATGAAGGAGCTGACACCCCACTGACAGGGCCCAGTTTTCCAAGGTGACACCCCACTTTTTGTGGGGTGTCATTTTCATTTCAATCATTTTAACCATTCAATAAAGTGTCCATCTGCATCACTGCTAGTACTGATCACAGGTCCTGGTTTCCTAAGGGAAAACATGGATTCTTGCTCTTTACTTTCTGCTCTTGTATCTATTTAATCATGCACTGGGAACAGCCTGCCTGTCCCTGGAGGTTAAGCAATAGCAGTGGGATTCTTGAGAACAATAAATGAACAAAGTAATCCAAAGAAGTTTTAGGGGCTTTCAGAAGTATATCAAACCCAACAGCAGGTCAGGGTCCCGCTCCACGCCGGGCTGTCAGCAAGCCCCGTCTGAGCTGACTCCCCACGGTGCAACCCCTTTGCGGAAAAGGGACCGACCAGACGTGCCTTGAGTTTGAGGTGGCTGCAGGCCCTCCCTCGTCCCCCCGAGCGGCAGTGCTCCGGCCCTCACCTGCTGCAGCCTGGCTGTTCACTGGGCGGCCCGGGCTGACGCTTCCCCTCTTCGGGGTGCGTGGGAGTGGAAGCCGGCAGGCATCCAGGCTTTCTGCAAGTTCCCAAAGCCAACTGCCCCTTTTTTAGAGGTGGAGGAAATGCCTAGATCCAGACAGTGTGCATCTTCTCAAAGCTAAAGATAGAGCAGCTTGAGCATTTCAAAAGAAGCAAATGATAAAACTTTAACAAAAGAAGATGCTGCATTGCTCAGAGCCCCTCCCTGAAGAAGGGGCTGAAAGAGAAAACAAGACAAAAGACGTTAGCACGCAATGTTTAAGCAAAAATGCTCAGTCCTGCTACTGCAGTTCTTTAATAAATCCTAAAGCAACAGTAGAGACATAGTCTTTTTGTTTGGGAGTTCACCTCTAAATGAAGAAAACAGCCCATTAAAGTGTATATATTATCGAACATCATTAAGACACAGATTAGTGTTCACATACAGGAGCTGAATAACAATAGCCTAAAGGTAAATGCCTTTAAATTTGTAAGAACACCAAAGAGGCAATATTATCTTTAATACATCTTAATTGGCAGTGATGGATTTATCCTAACTTTTCATTTCACTAATTGACTCTGTAAGATCCAACATCTACGTTGTAACAAATTAATCTTGTGCTTATGGTGTTTTTTTTAAAAAAAGGTGCATTGTAGACAATTAATTTATCTACTATTTCCACTGCCATTGGTGTGGCTGCCATTTAGTCTCATGGCAGAGCTCCTGGTGGTTTCCACAAGAGGAGTCCTGGGCTTTTAATTCTTGTTTTCAGGACTTTTGCAAGGAAGTATGGATTTAGAGGAACTTTTAAAAATTATTTATTTTCTTTTAAAATAAGGTCCTATTTTTAAAACTCCTACAGCAAGTGTATCTGACTGTTCTTAGCATTGTAGATTGGAGTCTAATCTGCCTTGCCCTTCCCTACACAGTAATACCAATAAGCTAAATTAATTTAGTGTAGACTTTTATTAGTCCCACTGAAAACAACATCTAGTGAGACAGAGGTAGTAAAGGCTTTGTATATGTGATTTGCATATATATTTTCAGGAAAAGGATTTAACAAAAAAAAATTCTGCTAGCTTTGTTGACCAAATTTGTGTACAAATACAACTAGAAGACTAACAATGCATAATGTGCTCTCTTTGTGGACTTCTGAAGAGCCTTCAACTCTTGATGCATGACATTTTCAAATAGGGCTACACCTTCAACGAGTAACATCTATATAATCAAATGTGTTTGTCTATTGATTTTTTTTTTTTTTTCTAAAAGTATTAGTTGCACATTTCATTGAAAAAAGGCTCAGTTTCCAGGGACAAATTACTCTTTTCAAGATCTGGTTCAGAAAGTGCTGTATTCTTTGGATGATGACTGGATATGTCGTCTGTGTTGTTTTGTTATTTTGGAGAATCGTGACTCATTGCAAATCAGCCTGGGGCTCTCTCTGGCTCCGTTGTGTTCATTTCTCCATGCCCTGTTAACTTACTCCTGATGCACTCCAGACATTCTTTTCATGCAGTGGCCTGTTTTTTGTCTTTTTCTAAATATTGTACAATCTCCCACCACTTACACATGGTCAAAAATTGCATCATCAATTTTATTCTAGTTATAACATTACCCTAGAATCTTCCAGGCGGATTATCACATGTCCTTGGTATAGCAGCTACTTTCAAAATAGAGCAAGATCCCTGGGACTTCTCTTCCCAGGCAGTTTCCTAATAATGTGTTCTCTGAGGCATCTCTGCTCTCGCTTTCCTTGTCCAGCAGTGGACAACTATTTTGAAAAGTGCTTCTTCTCAGACCCCCAGGTCCGGTCCCTGCTAATTTGCTTAGCAATACAGTCAGTACAGGGGTGCCTAGCAAGATGAATATCACTGCTGCATAGACACAGAAATAGGAGCCACAGATGCCTAGATCTATTGGAAAGTGAAGCATTAATTCAACAGGAAACCAACTTCTCTCACTTTGGCTGAACATCTAAAATGCCCTTATAAAAAAATAAATCATCTAATTGAAGCAGATACCTACTGGTTTTGTGCTAAAACTCACCAATTTCCCAGCTGCCTGCTATTCAGTACAAAAACAGGTAGCATCCTCTGTTGTGTTTTTTTCACCCAGATTCTTTATTCGCATACATCAGTGTTTGCGGTAAACAGGAATTTGCAATAACCGAGTGCTGGATCCTGTTGTCTTATGACTGAACTTTTCAATCTTTGTTATTACCCCAGCAACCAGATAAAAATAAAACAGAGAAATAAAGCCTGAAATACTCAATAACAATACAAGTGAACATCATAATAATAAAAAAAAAAAAGATATGCAATGTTTATAAGAAGCTACACTGAACAATTTGCATACGTTGCAATTTACAATCACATCTGCTTTGCACAGTCTGCAGTTGCTTCTCTGTCCCATTCCCATCATAGCCAATGCAGAGTAGCCTATGTGGAAAAAACCAGAGATGTCGGAAGAATTTTTCTTCCCAGCCCCCTCCTATCTGCGTTTCTGTGACACTGTTGTAAACCTAGCTGGGCTATGTGTATCTTTGTAAAGCACATCAGGGTATCATTTTATCTGTTCTTAAGCTGGATTTGTGCAAGTTTGCAAAGATGAAACAAATTCTAATTTTTTTCAAATAGTTATAATAACAGTAATAAAAGGAAATCAACTCAGAAGCCTCTAACTAATGCAGAGTAAGCCCATACATCTCCCTGGGAGGCAAAGCTGCAATTAGCATGTTTGAATGCCTTACTACAAATGATACTTTGTGAAAATGCAGCACTTTTTGTGGGAATGAAAAGTGCAGTTGCGAAGCAGGTTGTTAATTAACAGAAGCATTAGTGTAGTGTTTGCTGTGATTTCATCCTAGCTTAACAGAGCGGAACCAAACTGAAGAGCCAAAAAACAAGGCAAGCAAGAGCTCTGTGGTTGGTGGGTTTTTTACATCCTGGGAATTTGACTTTGTACATTATTCTAGTCCCCGTACATTAGGGTGGGGGGCAGAAAATCATGAAGTGTTGATTTTAATTCAAGCTTCCATATGTTATAAGTAGGTGCTTCTATTTTTCTGGGATTATTTCTAGTTGTTGCAAAGCTCGGAAAGGAACAAGGCAATTTTATGTTGTTGAAATCTTATCAACATTTTAGTCTGAGTTCAGACCGACACTTGACAGCTAGATTTTCTTTGCAGAGGAAATAAGAAGGAAAGAGAGTCTCCCTAGGCTAATGGCATCATGCTAAGGCAACAGAGTGCTCTCTCTTGTCCTGCACTAATCCCACTGCCTAAGCAAACCCATGTGTGAATGCTCACCTAACATTAGTCCAGAACACCCTTGGAAGTGTGCTTCAGGTTAAAGTGACTGGATGCTGCTTTGTCACTGAACCAATGAAGGTCGTTGTGGTCTGCCTGTTTTAATGGTTTTGCAGCACTGTTGTGAACAAATTAGGTGCATTCTGACATCTCCTGATACAGAGCATCACTAAATAGATATACTTATTGAAAATTAGTATTAGCAGTGCCAGAAAAGTTCATCTAAGACATTTTATTAGAAAAGTCCTTAAGACAGGCAGTCCATTCCAATTTTTAATTGATACCCTATTTTATTTCATGTAAAATGCAATAATATTACAGTTTCCCCTTGTCAGATGAGGGTAACTGATGAATGAAGTTGCTTTCAGCGTAAGACCATATGATAACTTAGCATGACAAAATCAAGCGGATTATAGATCAGTGACAGATGAAAAGTACTCTGTCCAAATTGTCATTGATATCACAGAGTGGCAAAAAGACTATCTCCTTAAGTGCTGCTTTATGAAATGATTGGTATTGCTTGCCATTCCTGAGTCGCTAAGCCACTTAGTGCCTCACATCGTATGTGTTCATGCTCCAACAGAGAACAAGGCAATACCTTCACATCCTGGCAGTCTTAAAGCAGACTTTTGGTACAGCTCTTTCTTTGGGAAGGGGATCAAGGCAGTTTTCCTGCCTCCAGCCTCAAGTTCCCATCCTTGCCCTGCTCGCAGAGCCGAGAGTGATTCAGCCATAAGTGGAGAAGGGCGCAATAGCTGATTTCCTCTGATGCTAGGTTTACTGATGATGCAGCTTGTTGCTGTCAAAGAAGAGAGAATATTTTTTCCCAGACTTTGAGTTTCTTACTAATGACCCAACAGCAAGGAATGTTTGGGGGGGGTTTTGCCTTGGCTTCCAAAGTAATTTCACATATCCATGCCTCTGCTTCATTTATTCTTAAATGAAATATGTTTTGTAAGTTAATTTTCCTTAGCTAAAGGCCCATGCGCAAGTGAGCGCTTAAACCTACATGATGGCAAATGAAAACACCCCGTGCTGTTGCAATGCCCAGAGCTGTCCCAGGTCTGGTCTGAGGCCAGAGAGCTCCTTTAACTGCCTGTCCATGCTCACATCTGCACAGCACAGCGGCAGCAGACGGTGATGGCTTCCAGGGTCTGGGTAGGTCTTCTCTGCCCCCTGGAGCTTTATCACCCCTGGCACAAATCTGCCCCGAGGGGATTGTTTCTCTGAGGCAGCCTTGCCTTATGGTGTGGAGAACCTCACGGCGTGTCCAAAATGGAAAGCAAAAGGCCGCGGGGGGCAATGTCAGCAGGTCTGGGATCTGGCTTGCACTGTGTGAACTGGCTATGAAGAGGCACGGCTGGACTGACTGTAAGCCATCACCCATCGCCCATCACTGGTACCATTCAGTGTCTGAAACACTAAGAAACACTGTGCAAAAAACAGGCTTTCCAGCCCCCAAACCCATGAAGACAGGTCTTTTGTATTACAGTTGTGTATTAATTGTGCAGCACTAAACATTAGCAAGAAAAGATTGTTTCATTACTAATACTGGTGAAAAATCAAGTGATGTCTTTGTGACCACTGTGAACAGGACTGCATTTGTAAGCCAAAAAAATGCAAATTACAAATCTTTCTTGTTTCCTGTGATCAAGTTATATTCCCACATCAATGTGCATAGCAACAACTTCAGGGAACAAAAGAATCTTTGTTTAAAATAAATGATTATTCAGTTCTTTGTAATTTAGCATAGAATGACCCTTTATATTCAGAAGCTCAAACGTGTCTACAAATTGTCGGAGTGCTTAAAATTCTCAGCATATTAAAATTGCACTTTTTAGAAATGGAAACAGGCTGAGCATAGCAGAGAGAGGACTCTGGCTTGCAAGGAAGGAGAGGGCAGAACCAAATGTAGTGCTGCTTTTTCTTGATGTTGGTCGCTTGCATGCAGTACAGCTATGATTCTCATTTTAAAAACTCATGGTGTGTGATGACTTGTGCATTATCTGATGTTAATTGTAAAGCAGAACAAAAGTGGACCTGGTATTGATTAGAACAATGAAGCTTGATGAAGTAATTGTTGAGGCATAGCCTCCATACTGAGGAAGCTCGAAGTGCAAGTTGTTTGCTAAAAGAAAAAATATGGGCTGTTTTTATGAATGAATGTTGGCGGGACACCGGGGATTTTATATCTGTGGTGTAAATGCTGTTACACTGTAGACTAGTAACAATATAGACTTGGGTGGTGTTTAGCTTTATTTCCAGCTGAAGGAATTCCCACATGTCCCCTAGCAGGGCTGCAGGGCTGCGATGCCTGTAGGTTTCAGTTTGCTGGCGGTGGGAGATGAAGATCGTGGTGTTCTGTGAGGCCAAAGGGGTTCAGGCTTTTTTCTTTACACACCTTTTTTGCTTGAAAGGATATTCTTCAAGACAGAGACTCTCTTTATATCTGTTTCCACTGTGCCACTAACCCCACTGTCAATGCTTAACAAAGAGTATGTAGCGTTGCACTGAAAAATAACATGAAAAGAACGTTAAGGTGGCAGAAGCAAGCTCTTGGAAATTAGGAAAAGCCAGATGTGTGGTTTCTTCTGTGCCTTCAGTTTGGCCTTATTATACGTACATATTGTGTTACAGTCATGAATGACATCATTGCAGCAGTTTTTCCAGAGGAGCGACATTCCCTTCGGGCATGAGATGAGCAGTGTTCAGGGCATGAATCAGTTTGGTGTAATGAATGAGGATGTTATCAAAGAAGTTAATCTAGGAATTGACAATTGCGTGATGAAGAGGGAGGATGACTTCAGGAAAGGAAATGACGGTCTTGTGTTTAAATCAGATGAACTTGAGGCTGGAGACTTCACTGCTGGTACTGCCACAGGGTGGCAAGGAGAAGGAAAGCATTGGGATCAGGAACTGGTTCTGGGTAGTGTGGGAAGGGAGAAGTCCAGCCAAGCTTATCCTTTCCTCTTGGCTGCCTGCCATGGGCAAGCCACACTGATCTGCTCCCCAAGGTTCCCAACACCATGTGCGCTGCTGCAATGACAGCAGGGGGGCCCAGCTGTGGGACAGCCTGAGCTTCGGACATGTTGTCATCCCAAATCTGGAAGGTGCCAGCCAATGGTGAAAAATGGTCGTTCTCTGTGGTTTGTAATGTGGGGAGAGGAGGTGTCTGTCCAGGTTTGAAGACTTAGAAAAATTCAAGTTGGTCCAAAGATGATGTTGGCAGGAGGCCACCAGAATACCAGGCCTGCAGAAGACAACAAAGGAAAGTTTGGAGCCTAGAGCCAGGCACTAATGTCAATGCAGGTTTTGTTTTAGTGGGCAGCATGTGGGTCATGAGCTTGAACCAGCAAGTTACTGAGGATGGCAGGACCTCTGAGGAGACATTAGGAGCATGCAATTCATAGCCTCGAAGGTCTTTGTGATTTTGTGGTCACTGGCATGTGCTCTCCAGCTAACCAGAAGCAACAATCCTTTCCTGATCTAGAAGAGCTTAATGAGGAACTGCAGATAGTTTGCAGAGCCTTATTTTCATTAGGCAAGACATTGTAGATTATTAAAATATAGGGAATTATATTTTGTATGGAGTGAAAAAAAAAAAAAAAAAGAAAAGAAAGGTAAAACCCAGTTTCGAAGCCTAGATCTGTCTGTTGGGAATACTTGTACTTGTGGGTAGAGTTAGGAAGAAGTGCCACTTCAGAGTTTGGCATTCTCAGCTCAGGTCTTGGTTTCAACTCATCTCCAAAAAAACACTTTAGCAAAATTGTCAGAACAAGATGGTTATACAAAGACATGCCAGGACACTGGCATAGAAATAGGATGGTAAAATTTGCTTCTGCGTCTTTGATGGGAAAAGCAAGGAACCTGCTGGTACTAGTTGTTGTTCCTTGCCACACGCTTCAGTTTAAGCATTCTTCTTTAATCATTCTAGCAGCTTCTAAACTAATCAGATTACTCTTGTGTGGTTCTTTCTGCAAGACAAAAATGAGTTTAAATCCACTTCAGGTGAGCAGGGAGAATTCAGTTAATAACACTGAGCTATTTACACTGGAGTGCCAGCAGACCACTAAAATAAATTCAGCTTGCTTGGCATGCCTTTGACAGGACATCTGCTGTGGAATTTCACCTGATAACATCTGGGCCCAAGTACTTTTCTAAAATGGGGAAAAAAAGATAAATTGTCATGGAGAAATAGTGTCTGCATTTCTGCTGCATTAAAATTCACCATAAGCATTTTGCGTACTGTTTCTCTAAGGATGAGGAGGTGCTAATTTTAACAGTAAGGCTTACTGGGGATCTCAAAACACTTCAGAAACGTGAAAGAACATTTTCATTCAGAGATCAAAATGTGTTTGCAACAAACTTTTCATTGTCTTAAGTTATAATTAATGTATAAGAAAAGAAAGCACAATAAATACAATTTTTTTGACTTTTCAGTCTGTATTGAGCATTTAGTTGTGACAGCTAACTGGAAAACAATGTATGCTGCTCTTTTCAAAAGGAAAATATCACACCTGTGATTTGATGTGTAAATTGTTGAAGAAAATTTGCAGGTTAATTTAGCCTCTAGATTTGACCCATCTTTCCAATTTGGTTAACTACCAACACTGCAGCTCTAAGACTGATGAAGGCAGCAATAGTAAGAAATGACCCCTCCTCTTGCTTTGCTAGTACAAAAGCAGTTACAGTGCACATTGCTGAGAAATTCAGCTCCACAAACACATTCCTTCCTGGAACTGAGGTAGCAGGATTGAGAAACAGCAAGGAATTACAAAGAGATACCAAGTTGTCTTGTGGTTCCTGAGAAACAGGAGAAGATTTTAACCTTGGCCAACTAGAAATGGGCAAAACTGCTACGGAAAAAAATGCAACATCTGATTCTTCAGTACCATCCATTTTGTATGGCCAGGTATGGTTACACAAACATTTTCTCAGTCAGCAAAGCCAGTTTAATAAGTCGCCATTCTTGCACTGTTGTACCACTTCCATGTTGTACCAGATTATTATTTGCAGGGTTGTGCTGTAAACCAGATCTATATTTTGTATTTGGTTTTTTTGTTTGTTTGGTTTGGTTTTCAAGTCAAATCACATCAGTACAGTTTTGTTCAGTTTACTGTTGCACCAGCATGACTGAGGAGATAGAGGACTGCAGGAAAGAAGCAAATATATAAAAAAAAAAAATAATGAAGACTTCTTAAACTGAATTTGTCATCCCATAAAATGTTTCTGAACTCTGCTTTCGTTTTTACAGGATGCGGGTGGGCAGTGCCACTGTTCTGATGTGGCAGCACTTTCTTGGGAGTTTCCTAATGAGACAAAGAGAAGGGAGAATTGTCGGAAATAGCATTATCTGCCACTAACCAAATATTTTATGGGATCAAAGCAGTTTCAACATGTTCTGATGAAATGTCCCTTGTTATCTGTCAGGTTACCTAGGGGGCTGCTAAAGATGTGAATGTAATAGCATGTATGCTGGAGATAAACATGTGCAATGTGCACATGGACTTGCCTGCTGTGATACCAGGAACTTGGGAGTCTGAGCTGAGCT
Organism: Pelecanoides urinatrix; assembly: GCA_013400755.1. Classification (NCBI taxonomy): domain Eukaryota; kingdom Metazoa; phylum Chordata; class Aves; order Procellariiformes; family Procellariidae; genus Pelecanoides; species Pelecanoides urinatrix. Next base: position 107,366 of record VZTQ01006646.1, read on the forward strand.
GGCTCAGGATCACTTACAGTTCTTAAATGCATACATACTTAGATAGAAGGAGAATGTTCGATTAATTTGAAATTATTTTTTTATTCCATGTCCATAGAAATTTTATTTCAGCTTCATGCACACATTTGAAGAGCCATCAGTGTTTAGAAAGGTTAGTTACATTTGCATGAAACCAAAGAATCAGAAACTAATGACCTCTAAACAAACTGTTAAATTAGAAACTGTTTTTATGTGATCTATCAGTACCTTTTGAAGGTACTTATAAATCAGGTTGTATTAAATTGAGTAATGTATTTTATTTTGTGCTATTAATTTGAGCTAGATTGTCCTATGATGGAATAAATCAAGTTTGTTGCACACACAACTGTCCTTGAGTACAAAATGCCTTATGTTGTCCAGTCAATTTGTTATTCACTGTGAACAGTTCAGGATAAACCTGTAGACAGATAAATCAATCCCAGTACACCTGAGAATGGGAAACGCACTTATAAAAACTTTATTTTCTTTACAGACAATTTACCAGCAGGATAAAAACATTGTATTTATCAAACTGTTGACAAGCAGTGGTTGAACGAGCTCCAGTGTTCATCGTGATCACTTAACTGCCACAGTATTGCAAGATTTTGGATTTAATCTCCTTCAGTGCCAACATATGATAAATTGTAAATCTATCACAAAAAGCGTTCAGTCATAAAGCATCTTAAAGCAGGGATGTGTACTAAAATAAGTGGATTAGCTTTTTACATACCAGGGACAAAAGGGACACAAAATCCTCCAAATTAGATTTGTTTGAAAAGCAAACTCAAATGAAGCCAACACTTTTAATCTACTAAAGATGTAAATGGCTGATCACCTTGCAGAGTTCAAGGTAATGTTACTAGCATAAGGATAAGGCCCAATCCCATATACCTTTGTCCTGGTTTCAGCTGGGATAGAGTTAAATTTCTTCCTAGTGCTGTGTTTTGGATTTAGTATGAGAAGAATGTTGATAACACACTGATGTTTTTAGTTGTTGCTGAGTAGCCTGCTAGTCAAGGACACTCAGCTTCCCATGCTCTGGAAGAGGCTGGGAGGGAGCATAGCTGAGATAGCTGGCCCAGCTGGCCAATGGGGTATTCCATACCATGTGATGTCATGCTCAGTATATGAATGGTGGGCGTGTCCAGGAAGTTGTTTTTTTGGGCATTGCTCAGTGGGTACACTAATTTTGTAATTATTATTATTGTTGTTGTTGTTGTTGTTATTATTATTATTATTATTCTTTATTTTACCTTCCTTTTTTGTTCTATTAAACTGCCTTTATCTCAACCCACAAGTTTTCTCACCCTTACCCTTCCTATTCTCTCCCTGTCCCCCTGAGGGAGAGTGAGCGAGCAGCTGTGTGGTGTTTGGCTGCCTGTCGGGTTAAACCACAACAGTCCTTTCTGGTGCCCAATGTGGGGCTCAAAGGGTTGAGATAAGGGCACATTTGACCCGACTGGCTTAAAATAAATTGTTATAAGCATTCATTATATCAGTTTAGTAGTCACTGGTCACAATGTTGGTTTATTTGCTCCGAGAGTTGTCAGATCTGTACTTGAAGTTTTGGTATGTAGCACCTTACTGGCTCTTTGTCGGTATTTATGCGGGAGTGAGCGAGTGGCTGTGTGGTGTTTGGCTGCCTGCCAGGTTCTCCCAGTGAAATTAAGGGCATGTCCTCAAGTGATGTAAACACTAGCATGGCTTTGTAAACCCGCAGTACCATACCACCAGTGCACCCCTTGTGTGGTTACAGCTTGGACTAGCAAGTGAACACAGTATAGCTTGTACACATTCTCCAAGCACAGTAAACTACTTCTGGTAGGTACATGGTTTTGACCATATATTGGCCTGGAAGTTTGTATCGGCAGAGTTTAGCACCCAAAATTACATCTTCTTGTCCCTTGATAGCCCTTGATAGCTGTAGTATAGATCTAGTTAGCCCTTACTAGAAAGCCTGTTGTGCAGACTAATGCTTTCACAGTTAAGCCTACATATAGAACTAGATGTTTCCATTTGCTTTGGTCCTGCATAGCTGTTACAATTATTACCTACCTGCAATAAGTGGGGATGGCTTTTGGCCCCTTGCTCTGAGCTGGGTAAGTCCACAGATAGTCTGTGAATGTTACAGTCTTCAACATCTGCTGAATTTGCAGCACCATTTTTGACAGTGACAGCAGGGCTGTAAGTTTGTGAGTCTTGAGGTTGCAATCATAGGATGTATAGATCTAAATAGCGAAGCTGTGCTTGGCCAGAATTCCTGCAAGAGCTGGGAGACAGCTGTGGCGTAGGAAATGACATAGATGGTTGGATTCAGGTGGCTTCTACTGCACCTGAGACCTTGGACCCAGTTTCTTTATATTCTGACTGCACCCACCAGAGGTGCCTACCCAAAAGGAAATACTGGGCGCGGGGACTTTCACCCATCTGAACTTGGGCTTCAGGGTAACTCTGCTATTTCCTGTAGTGCATCTGCTGCCAGTGTAGGGCTTCACACTTATCTTTTGGTATTGCTAGCATTTTTACTCCAGTCATCCCTCCGTACTTGTGTTTTGTTGCTCATGCTGAGCTGCTCTTCTGTGGAGTGAGGAGACAGGGGAGAGCAGTGTCCCTCTTCCACACCAGGACAGAACTCCTCACTCCTGGTCACAGTCCAGAGCAGCGCATTTCCATTGGAACAAGGGAGAACCGAGTGAGGAAAGGGAGTTTTCACTCAAAGCTCAGACTACAACAGCTTTAGGTAAGATCTGAAAAGGGGAAAGGGAGAGAGCCTGGCCAGTGGGTTCACACTTCATTATTCTAGCAGCTACATGGTATCTACTAGCTGCCAGTTCATCCAGCAAAGACTTCTCCTTGTGAAGAGCCATTGTTGTTCTAATATATGCTGCAAATGTATTTTGTGATTGAAATTGGAAAGTAGAATTTGGAATGTTCTTCATGCAAAAAATAAGACACTCTGTTTAAAATTTAAAAAAAAAAAAAAAAAAAAAAACCAAACAAAAAAAACCCACCAACCCACAACAACAGAACATCTCAGTTTTCCATGAAAAAGCTGTTTTCATGAAAGTTTTTGAAGTAGCCTGTCAGTTACTTATGCATTTGTGGGAGAGACCAACAAGATGCCTTTTGTAATAGGCTGTGTACAAATTTGCTTCCTGCCAAACCTACATGTCTCGGAGTTGCAAGCCTATGTTTTGCTAAAATATATGAGTCATTTTATCCTCCCTTCCATGGATTCTTAATTTCTTCTTTTTTTTTTTTTTTTTAAGTATGTCATCTGAAAGGAATTTCATGGCCACGAGTAAGAAACTCTGGTCTAACGACTTTGGTGGCAAAATTAATAACTCTGTATCTCGTTTTATGAAAGAGTGCAGCTGTTAGTGGATTCAGTCTACACACGATGTCAAGCTAGGTGGTGTTAATAGTCCATCAGTAAGGAGGAGGTAAGACTCACTGAGTTTTGCATTATGCATTTCCAAAAGCTGGATGGCAAAACAGTCATTTTTAAAGTGCTAGGATGTCAGCAACTGTATCGTATGTGTGTGCTTTTGGGGGATGTGGAGGGAAAAGAACATGTAGCTGTAGCTATTCTTCTACATCAGCTTCTATGATTCATGGAATAGAAAGGGAATGACTTGCATTATGTATTTGCATGACCTGAAAGGTACTACTTAAGTATTTAGTCACCTTTGTATTTCATACTTAAAACTCTTTTGTTGTTTTGCTATTATTTCTGCTAGTTTTCTCAAGCATTATTACAGTACAGTAACATTTCAGTAACTCTGGTTATCTCGGTTATCTGTACCCCCTGGAAACCTGGCTTCCACTGTTTTTAAATAGCAGAAATGTCTGGGAATGGATGATATTTGTCAAATGTTTAGGTAACAGAAATAGGACTCTTGGACCAGTTTCTCATTTATGAATTGTTAACAAAATACCTTGCAGAAATTCAGAATATTTGGGTTTGAGTCTCTTGAACTAGCTGTCAGAGACCTGATGCAGGGAAGGAAGCAGGCAGCGAGCCTCGGAGGGAGGAGAGGCTCTGTTAGTTTGCCTAGGGCTTCAGGACATCATCACAGATATCCCTCTGTTAACACATACACACCTCATATAAAACATGATGCCTTAGGCTTTATGTAGCATTTGAAACTTCATCTTTGAAGAAATACTCTGGGAGGCAATGATGTGTTGTTGGAGGTTTTGGGGGTTTTTATTCAGCTAGCCATAATAACAAATTACCTATGTAATTCTTCTCCAAGGTCCTAATACTTCAACAGAATTTATGTTTCTCAGACTTTAATACAAAAAAACCCTACACAAAATGATTAAGTTCAACATTTTCAGGCTGTCCACATCTTTTTTGCTCAATTTTGTCATTAACCAAATCTGTCACGATGAGAAATTGTGAAGTAGAGCCATTTGGAGGCTATCGGTAAAGCCCAGGAAATCGTTGAGTGGTTCACCACCTTTCCCATTTAGAACATGGGGAAGTCAAGAGAAACAGAGGGAAACGTTTAACACACCGTGTGTGTCTGATATTTCCTTTCCCTAAAATGCCCTCTTTTTCACCCTCTTGTCTTACAGACACCCACCAGCAGCCTTTTATAATCAACAGGTTGCTGTAGAAACAGTAAAGGAGTGGTTATCTGTAGAAGTCACCCACCAAGCATTGTGCTGTTCTCCTTTCCATGGGTTTTAGATGCCTGACCTCCCTCCTTAAAGGTCCAGTTTGTACACAGAAGAGCCCTACCTGTGACCTTCCACTCCCTGTTCACCCATGCTCACAGATCAGAGAAGCTGGATCATTAATTTTACATGTCCACAGAAGTTGTCCTGCCCTGCTTTTCTTTGATGGTGCTTTTTAGGGGTCAGAAGTGCACAGACTTAACATTTTACTTGGGCCTCCCTCATGCCAGAAGGGCAGGACCAATGTGCCCTTGCCTGTCACTGTGGCAAAAGTTTTTCGTCCCGCGAGGTGCTGAGAATTCATGCCTTGGCTCCACAGGGGACCGGGGTAACCTGAAGCACATCTGTGGCCTATGAACGATCCAAACTGACATTTGCATTTGCAAGAACAATACATAATCTGACATTTGTGTATAGAACGACTGTGTGATACAACAGTGGTTGCTGCTGTATTTTATGTGATCAGAATATTATCTCTGAGTGCTGAGGGAGTGTTGGGGCTAACACAGGCAGTTTTATGTATGTAGGAGTCCATCAGAATGAATATATATATATATGTATATCTGTTTTGCTTGGCTGATCTCTCAATTATCTTGATTTTATATTACAGAACAGTTTGGGAAGACTCTAGATAACTTGACTGAATAGACAGAGCTTCAACTTTATGATAGCAATTGAAGAGTTAGAGCCTGAAGAAAAAGATCCTGCTCATGAAATCAGTATAAACAGGCTCAGAGCTGTTGCAGTCTAGGAAAATCTTGATTTGTTTTATAAATTAATGCAGACTAGTTCCTCTTGGCAATGTTTTGGTGTCATATCCCAGTTTACAGAAAATATGTCAACCCTGTTACCAGTGCCCATTGGTTTTATATATAAATAAGTGTGTGGACATGAAGGTGCACACTGCTGTGTGTCCCACGTATTGAACAGCAGTTAATTAAGCAGAGCACAGTGAAGTCTCCCACTCGGATTATTTTCCTTCTGTATCTTATCATGGAGGTGGAGAATAGCTACAGAAGGAAACTAGATCTGCCCATTGCAAACAGGGTCCATTTTTATTTCAGCCACTCTTGATTTCACTTCAAGGATTTATGTATAATTTGTAGATTAATATCAGTTACACAGTTGAGAAATAGAGCATCAGAAAGCAATTTATAAGTAGATTTCCTTAAATGCTGCAAGAAAAATGGTTGATTTGTATGGAGCATGTCAAGGGGGAAGAGGGGAGGAACAGCTAATACACTATAGTGTGGTCCTTCTCCTTTGCTGACCTGCTGAGCAGGTTAGCTCCTCACATGCATTGTTGGGTGTAACTAGCTGACTCCAGGCAGTCTTAGTCTCTGTGGGTAGCTGCTGGGGATACTTCTGATCTTTTTTTTAAGATAGAATGTTTCATGGTAGCAAGATTTGGTGGCATGGTGGTTTGTGGGCTGTGCCCACACTGGGCAGGTCCTGGGATCCTCCTTGTGCTTGAATTAAGGGGCCTAAATCATCCAATTATACAGTCAGTTGCCCTTAAATAAGTGAGGACCTGCCAGCATCTAGCCATTTGGCAGGCTTCTCTGCTGTTTTTATTCAGATGCATTGTTTTCACTTTTGGAGGAGCTACTCCCTGTTACCAGGGTGGCCTTTAAAGTGTCTTCAAAAAAGGTTTCTGCACTCTGCCTAAGGTAGGGTGGGTAAAAGGCAGGTTGTGCTTTTGCGTAAACTGAATTTCTCTTACTGCTGGGGTTCAGTGGAAATGTCTTGGACAGAGTATGAACAGTTCTTCCTGCTGCTTCCTGAGATGGGTCTCATGTGCTTGTGGGCGAGCCTGTGGTGACAGGAGGAGGAGAGCTTTGGTGTGGGTCTTGTCACATGGTCAGCAGTCCTTACTGGGGAAGGGAATTCATTTTTAGCTTCTTTTGGAGCAAAGTCTGAACCTGAAATACTACAGTAGAGTGGTCACCTCCTCTTACTTTTCATTCTCATCTTTTCTTAAATGAAGGCAAAAAATAGAGATGCAAACGACCCGCATTAGCACTTTGATAATCACAGTCCAGCAATTCTGCTAAAAAAGATTCTCTGTGGCACAGTCTGACCCACAAGTTGCACAGAAAAATAAGTAAAAAACAGTGAATTTAACTGCTACAGGCAGTTGAAAATACATGGACACGGGGTGGCTCTGTTACCACCCTGGGGGAGCTTCTGTTTTAAATGGAGTCCTGGGCAAAGCAGTGGTCTTGTGGTGGCAGGAGACCTGTACTGCTGCTCTGAATGAATGCTGAAATTCCCTGTCTGAACCTTAAATACCTAGTTTCCAAGCTGGATATTCAGATTTACTCAAAACATGAGTTTTACCTCTTAAAAAATTGATGTAAGAGGACAGACTCTCTATCCTCACACTGCCTGTCTCAAGTGTGTATGAATCAAATGTGACCGTACCTATACCCTGTCTCTATGACCCTGACCTTACAAACTGCTTTTATTGTCAGTGCTTACAGGGTTACGTTGTCTTCTGTCTCTGCAGTTGCTACCAGCAGTCTGAAAGCTTTGTCCCAGATTCGTGTGACTAAGCTAAGGTAAACATCCATACATTCAAACACTTATCCTGTCTTTAAGGACACTTTCTATGAAACATCCTGGGGACAGAGGTGCTACTGAACCACATCTGACCAGCAGTATAGCACAGACATCTACTAATTGTCCAGTAATGGTCACTAGCTGGTACTTCAGAGGCAAGCCTATTTTCACCTTGGCTGTTGATCAATACATTCTTATAAATTCTTGAGGCAGAATTTCTAACTGAGCATGACAGCTTTTGTTCTTTGGTACTACTGGCAAGACGACAAAGCCTTGTCAAATTGTAATAACCCTCTTCATGTCTTATGCTGTGTACAGTTTACTTTGAAGCTCTAGGAAAGCAATGAGTAACTTCTTTGCATGGCCATTGGCCCTGTGCAACTGCTGTGTTACAGCCCACACTTGTGAGTGGAAAATGAGGGAAGGAAGTGAATTTATCTAAAATAATAATTAAAAAAAAGAAATTTAAAAAAAGAGGAAAAAATTGTTAATAATCTCTGTTAATAGGATTTTCACAGGCATGCCCTGCCACTGGAATGTATCTCTCCTCAGGGCAGATTCCCCACCTGTTTTAGCCAAATAGAAACCTGTGAATAGGCAATACCTTCTATCAAATCTTCTCTTCTGCTTCAGACATCAAAGAGATATTGAGGGGGGGTGGTTAGGAAGGAGGGGAGAGAACCTTGTTTTCCTGGGTTTCAGATAGTTCTGCAGCAAAATACTCGACGCCAATGACTTTTTTCCTTTGCGTTAGATGTGTATTTTTGTTTTGATCTGTGTTTCCTTCCAAAAGTTTGAGATGTTTGCTTTCGGGATTATATCTTTTATGAAAATAACCAGGATTCCAAATGTAGTCTGTTAAGCTTGCCAAGTTACTAGACATGCAGGATGCCAGAGGAGTTTTTCTTCTCATATTGCCTGTAAGTAGATCAGCAATGTGGAAGCTTTGAGCTTTTCAAGGTCCTCAGCTCACCTGCTGTATTTTGCTCAGAAAAGATGAGGCAGTGAAATATGGAAGAAGAAGAATTCTTTGTCTTTCCTTTTTGTGGCCTTCCTACGGGGACAGGAGCATAGCGCATAGGCACCTCTTAAGAGCACGTCTTTGGGGGTGCAGGGAGTTACATGCCCTGGACAGATGAAATCCCAGAAGGAAGCTGGGACTGCTTTTGACTAGGGCAAGAGTCAGTCTGGCCGTACGGGAAAGGAAAGCCCAAATGCTTGTGAAGGCTAATTAAGGCTATGCGGCTGTGGGAATCAGGGTATTACCAAGTTGTTTAGGTCCAGCTATTGTGTGTTTGCGTGATACCTATTACTTTCGGGGACAATGATTTTTCTTCATTATTATTCTGAGAACTGTATGGGCTCCTTTTGGATTGTCTTTAAGTAATTCCTAATAAAATACATATGTCCAAACCAGCTGGATAATCTGTTCAGTGTGACTGTTCCTGACGTGCTTATTACAGCAGTAGAGCCCAGAAGACCAGCAAATAACAACAAAAAAAAAATCTCCAAAAGGAAAGGAGCTACAAGACAGGCAAGATTTTAAACTCTCAAAAGCAAGAGCATGTTGGAGATTGTTGTGCTTCTTATCATTATGGTCTGCCCATACTGGTACTTTGGATTTTAGTGGCCCTGGTCCCTAAAGTTAGGTTGTATAGCTTGTTCAGAAGAAGTCGTTACTTTTCTTCTGTTGCCGGAGGTGCCTTCCTGTAGCACTTCCTTATTGAGGCAGTGGATGCTTCTTGACAAATATTTGTTCATCCCCTGCAAAAAATAAACAAAAAGAATAAAGAACAAAACAAAACCTGACCAACACCTGTGATCTGTTAGAGAGAACGTCTTTAAATGCTTATAATGGTTTGCAGGTTTGTGGGTTAATAAACCCACCCATTACACAAAAATAAACCGCGGTCACCAGTGGTGATTTCCATTGTGTTGAATACAAGCTGATACAGGCACAGGCATGTTAGAGATGCCTTCCTCATCTGATACACAGGTGACCCAGTTCACGTCTGATGTTATGTGGGAAGTTATCCATCAGGGTGACTGCTAAACTGTGTGCATGGCGGTTGGTGCTATGGCACTCTGCAACAGGTGTTGGCTGTAGCTGCGTTTGGAAGGGTGTCAGGTCATGCTGGAACCTGGGTTTAGCTCGTTTATTATAGGGACTTTTGTCAACTGCTACAGATCATTTCAGACTGCTTTGTGATTCTCAAGGGATGAGGTTGCAAATGTAGTTCATGAAAATTATATTAAACTGATCAAGCACAACATGAAGCTTTAGCTAGAATGTCTGATGTATTGCATCTGTGAACTCCACCCAAACACTGAAAGGAACTGACTTAGTGACTCATCTTTTCATGTAGCATATCATCCATCATGTAACAGCATTTTCCGAAGCACAGGAACAGGTCAGATTATTTTGATGTTTCTGCAGCATGCAGCATAGATTTGCTTTCTCTTTTATTCCACCTCCCTTTCCCCCCTCCAACTCTGTCTCTGTGTCTCTCTCTTTTCCAATTTATCTGGATTAAACAAGTCTCTGATTATTCTTTATGCCACTGCAAATAAAGTCATTTTCAGAAACAGATGTCGAAAGAGCCCAGTAAAATAATCCTGGAGGCAGATGCAGTCTTCCATAAGCTGCCAAACGCATGGTGCAATCAAAGTGATGAAACAAAATGGAACAGGCTGCAGAAAAAGTAATTAAATTATAGTTCCATTGTAGAAGCACATTTTAAAATTACTGAGATTCAGAGCCCGTAATGCTGGTATTATAGTTGAAAGAATACTTGCCATGGGTCATGAGCATTTTTTTTAACAGTTATTAATCATGCTTGACTGGAAAGACATGTGTAACCTACAACAAGCAGTGGCTGTAGTTGTGCCAAAGGAAGCTTTTGTTCCCTGAAGAGAATTGTATCAAAGGCCAGTGTGTCCTATTATTACATGTGCAATAGCAAAGTGCAGAATCTGAAACAGGGCTTTTCAGATTTCAATACAGAGTACTGGAGGGGAAAAAAGAAAACAAGTATTGTATCCTCTTGAATACTATATGACCTCCTTTTTCTCTTACCAAGTTAAAATACTCATCCACTAAATAATAGTAAAAAAATCTCTAAAACATCCCCCCTCTCCCTAACTTAAATAGGGATAATGCCAGGGCTCTTATAAAAATGGAAAGAGACAGAAAATGTACAAATCTTGGAAACTGGAGATTAAAAAGACCTCATTAGTTCATTTTACTCTGTTTCCTTTCCGTTACAAAATGAGTCTATAGAAGAGCAGATAGAAATATTTCAAATGATTTTTTTTGTGTGTGATTATCAATATCTAAATGTTCTGTGGGAATGTGTTGATTTCCTTATTAAAAAATTAAATGAAAGACTTTGATAAGGACTGTCCATACTGCCTTCGCAAGATTGTAAAATTGTGCCATTTTGGTTTTCCATTTAAAAGAGGTATTTTTACTTTGAGATGTATTATACATAACAGAACATAAAACCAGCAAGTTGAAGTCTGTACAAAAATTTAGTTGTAGAAAAATAACTTCTTTGGATTGCCAAAAAGTATTAAAACATACACAAACACACACATTCACACACTAAATTTTTTCCAAAATTGATGTTTTGGTCCAATTTAGAATGAAAGCAAAGTTTGTGAGATGAAATTTCCTATGAAATATGCACTCTATGTCTAAATTCTGTTTAAGACCTGATCCGGCATTGCCCATGCTGAGTGTCTTGCCTGCCTTCAGTGTATTTCTTATATGGCTTCCAGGAAGCTTTATGCAACATTTCTACATGGAAATGCTGGAGGCGCTGCCACTTTTGGAGAATGTTATTCAGCCTGAGAGATACCCTAAACAGGTTTTTGAGGCAGAAATTTAACTTTAATTGCTTCCCTTTTTATATAGTTACGTTTCCCTTGCGTCAGCCAACATCTTAGTTTCTTTCCTTTTTCCCATTTCCCTCCAGTATCAGTAGCCTTTTTCAAATACTGCCTCATTTGTTACCAGCTAAGCTCCACTTCTGCCTTTGTATCATTTTCCCTGTTAGTAGTTTTTTCCACTCTCCTCTCAATGAACTGCAGCATTTTCTTTTTTTGGGGTGTTTTTTTGTGGTTGTGGAGTGTTCAGATCCAAATATGAAACAGGATATGGTTGCGTGAACATGGTTGCTTCCTCTTCTCCTGCTCCAAAGTATAAGTTTTCAACCTCTAATTTGCAGCCTTCTGTCACCCCCAAATCTTTTGTATCATTAGTGCCTTCAGGATTTGACTCACTATTAAGAGTTGGCTTCCCCTATTTGTATCATTATACATTTCTTCGCTGTGTTTCTTTTCAGGTTGTCATCTTCCTGCTCATATTTGAGCCCTTCTCCTTTATAATGCCCACAGTCCTTCTAATTGAGTGTCATCTAAGGGTGTCATTAATGCGCTGCTAATGCCCTCTTCCAGTTATTGATGTAAATATTACCAAAACTTTAGCCTTTTGTTTTGTTTTGTTTTGTTTTTAAATAGTAACCTATTCCTCAATACATCTCTGGAGTCTCTGCAATAAGTCAACAATTACCATCTCCTGATCTTTGCTTTTTTCCTTCAAATGAGCAAATGGGTTACTTTGTGGTCCCAAGCCTAAGGTGGGAAGATAAGGGCAGCATCAAATCATTCACATTAACACAGGTCCTGTCTTGTTTCTATAAAGAACGTAGGACCAAACTCCACATTCCAGTTACGTGCGTGAAACTCCATTAAAGGCAGTAGGGTTGTATATGAGCAACAAAGCTACTGGAGGAGCTGGAAAAAGAAATCAAATGTGTATCCTTCTGCTTAAAGCACCTTCTCTAGGGAGTTCCTCTGAACATGGGGGCTTTTTTAGTGATTGCATTAGTTCACTTCCAGAGCCCTCTTCTCTTGCTTTTCTCTCTTGTGATGCTCACTGTGAGCAGAGGAGAGTACGTGGCATGGCTGGCTGTGAGTTGCTGAGTGACCAGTGTGCATCTGCTGACCCACCTGGGGCCAGTCCAGCTGGGAATCCTTCACTGCTGGGTTCAGACCAAAGCTTTTCCTGCAGTGGAACCATGACCTTGCGCCTCTGGTTAGGCTGTGGCTCCATGAAACTTGTGTGAACTTGAAACAGCAGACATCCCTGTATCTCTTCAAAATGTTGAAACTGGTTGGGGAGCTTGTATATACGTATGGTGAAGGATCTGGAGAACAAGTCTTATGAATAGCGGCTGAGGAAACTGGGACTCTTTAGTTTGGAGAAGAGGAGGCTGAGAGGAGACCTCATCACGCTCTACAACTACCTGAAAGGAGGTTGGAACGAGGTGAATGTTGGTTTCTCCTCGCAAGTAACTAGCGATAGGACGAGAGGAAATGGCCTCAAGTTGCACCAAGGGAGGTTTAGACTGGACATTAGGAAAAATTTCTTTACTGAGAGTGGTCAGGCCTTGGAACAGGCTGCCCAGGGAAGTGGTGGAGTCACCATCCCTGGAGATATTTAAAAGACGTGTAGATGAGGCACTTAGGGACATGGTTTAGTGGGCATGGGGGTGTTGGCTTGACGGTTGGACTCGATGATCTTAGAGGTCTTTTCCAACCTTAATGATTCTATGATTCCATGATTCTATGATTATGTGTATATATATATATATATGCATGTATTTGTAAGGAAAGGGACTGAAGGATAGGCAAAAGGACAGATACTTCATGAAGCGCTGTTTCAGTTCAGTAGCTTTGTGAAGCAAATGACTTGTTTATGCAAACATAGGCTCTTTTCTTTGTAAAGGTTACACAAAAGTAGCAAATGGATAGCTTTAGTGCTGTTTTTTCCCAGTGCTAAAGCAAGATATAGTGATTCACTTTACAGATGGCATTTTGAAGTCATTAATAAATAAACTAATTGATTTTTCTTTACTTTTGAATACTTCATCAATTAGACTTACTTTTGAGTTTTAAAGATTCTCCTGGTTTAAATCAGTGACAAAAATATTGATTTAAGTGTCTTAAATCTTGGCATGTGTTTGGCTCTTTACGCTGAGTATTGACTGCCCATAAAAGAGTCATTTATTGTGGTCTGGTTATTGGGTTTTTTTGGTTGGGTTTTTTTGTTAAATCTAGTTTCAGATGAAGCTCTGGGAACTTACTGGGTTTTTTGACCCACTGCATAGTCCTGGGCTTCAGAGTGAAATTCTTATAATGCTATATGTTTTGACTAACCAGCAGTGATTGAGAACTTAAATATTCATCTTGTGAGCATGACTTTTGAAGGCAACAATTCCAGCAACCCGACAGGATACTGCAACACTGCTTTTTTGTTTTTCCTTTTACCCCTGTGAATGATGGAAGTCTTCACAATACTCAGCCATATTTGCAATAGTTACAGCTGTGGTCCTGTTGGGCCAGTTTCTCTCTTCTTTCTCAGACAATTCTCAACCCATCCTTGCCTCAAGCAAGTGTGTTATCCCAGGAGGGGGCCTGTGACTCACATTTCAGAGACCTGGTATCAGTCCTCTTCTGACAGAAGGATGGGGGCTCATCCTCTTCCCTCCCTGAGATGCTGTATGAATTTCCTTTTTTTTCTAATTAATATTTATTTTATTCATCTAGGGAGCTTGAATGAATTTTCAAATCACAGCCTTGTAAATAACATAATTAAGGTGACTATAAAAGTGATATTTTGGCTTGTTTGTGTCAGAGTCTCAATTATATCTATATATAATATTTTTCTATTTAATAAGGTGAAATGTGTTATTATCGTTAGCCTCTTTTCCCTAATCAACAACTGTGTTTTATACTGGATTCAGTGAAACAACTGACTCAAACCAGATATGTCTACAAAACTTTTTTACAAATAGGTTGGACAAATATATGTTCTAAGGCAGATGTCAAATCAACATTAATGGAATTCTAAACATACAAATTTACTTAAGTATATGTTTATTCTGTGCCCAGCAGGAACATACCTGATGGGTTAACATTTCCCTGTAAAGAAGCTCCTGTATTTCTTGAACTATTCTACTGGTTTGGAGCATTTTTTTCTTTGATCAATAGGAAGCTATCTGTAGACTTGTATGTACTGACAAAGAAAATTATAATTCTTCTTTATGGGTGTGAGACTATTTTTACTAAAGATAAAAAATTAATTTAAAAAATCATGCTGTTCTCAATATTTGCTTATTAGATTATGCCCTAGCAATCTTTTAACATTTGTCCACATCTATCACGTAAAAAATGTACCTTGCTTACTTTCCAACATTTAACCATATTCTATGCATATATGCATACCATATTAAAATATATCTTTTTATATATGTATATGAATCTTGCTCACTTAAAATTTCTTGGAAATAGATCATGTGAGTGATTATTCTCTTAGAGATTTTTAAAAATGGAAAAAAGGACACCTGTTTAGGCTTGATTCTCTTTTGTTTGGTGCAAGTACATTTATTTTTAAATCAACAAGGAAGTTTGTTTGCCCTGGAACATTTTTAGTTGTTTTATTTGCTTTCAAATAAATTGAGGTAAATTTACAATTGAAACATTATTTCAAAATAACAGTATTTCATTGATGAAATGTCAAAGTCATGCATTTGACTTTTGGGGGCAGAGATAATTTAACAAATATAACACATTCACAATGTTTAGGTCATCAGAATCTAGGGTTTTTTCAGGAACAGGTGTGAACTTAAAATCTTTTATTGTATGGTAGGCCATTTTTATAAGCACCTCTGTGCTGGAGAGACCACTCTCCTACTGTTGATGATCTGTTCAATTTTTTCCCCGCCTTCACTGTGACTTACATGTACATTTCTTTATTAGATCTATTATCTCAGACTATATGGAATGATTAATGCAAGTTAGTTGGAGTGTCTGTTTCTTAGTTGAACATAAGCAAGTAAAGCAAAATTTTTATTTAAAACTTGAGCAACATAAAAACAAACAAAGATTTGAGAAACACAGTGCTTAACTTGAGGGTTTTGGAGCCACAAGATCAAGTGGCAGGTAAAGCTGATTTTGTGCTCAAAGCTATGATTAGAAATTATTCTTTGGTAAATAGCTGGTCTACCATATGTGTATATTGTCTTCCCTGATCTTGCAAACTGCCAGGTCCATGATAAAGCTTACAGTTAATTGCATTGCATGGCATTAGGAAAGGAAAGAAAGCACCTTCTGGTCCATGCTGAACTCAATGTTGAATCCTCCTGGAGAATACTTGTACAGAATAATTTATGGTGAGCTGCCACAACTTTCTTAATTTTGGAGGGATTTATGTTTCATTAGCATGGCAGCTTCCATCTAAAAGACCTTTTAGCTACCTGGCTTTTTCACATGCGCAGAAGAGCTAGTTGGCTAGTGGATTTGTACAAAGTATTGACCTGCACGTCTTTGGTGCTTTTTTTTAGTTCATGGCAAACGGTAAAGATGCTCTCTGCATTCCTGCCAAGGTAATTCTTTCTGGAATAATTACAGAAAAAAAAAAAAAAAAAAAAGACTTAGAAAGATGGAAGATATCATTGGCAAAATAATCACTGTGTTTTCCATAGCATGGAAATTACTTACTTCCCTCAGGATCCCAGATCTTTTTGGCATTTGCTGCAGGCCATTATACAGCTTTTCTAGATTTCCTGAGACTTGAATTCCAAGCATTTGATAGCATTTACTACCTGTTTGACATGTGATGTTTTCTGAAGAGATAACTTTCTGTTTTGGCAAAGTATGTAGCTATCTAGTCACACACAGCATAATATTTTGATATTAATTTATATTAGATAAGTAATTCATAATTGAATATTGATATTAGGAAATAGTTTTGTGAACAATGAGACAAGAGTCTTTATTGTGCTTCTGTGAGTTTTCTTCCTCTAGTAAATTCACAGTGCCATATTATTTACTCAAAAGGCTTTACAGAAAATGTTATAAATAGAAGAGTCAGTAAACACGTGGCTGGTCATTTCCTTTAATAAATCAAAAAGGGAAGAAATAGTGCCATTGGCTGAAGCACATGCTTTTTGAGGAAAGCATGAGGAAAGGTGGTCCACTTAAAGAATGGAGCTCATATACGTCAAGTTCAGCAGCTAAACATCCATCAGTTGAGAATAGAAAAAATCAGTCTCTAATCTTTTGCTGTTGTCTTGAAATATTATTTGACATCTAGTGATCTTCAGCAAATGAGACATAACTATGTTAGCTGCATAGGATAAGGGCATTTCTCGTTTTAGGGAGAACACGAAGACAGCTTCTTCTATAGATAGAACAGGTTTTTCCATTGACAAAATAGCATTAAACATATCCCTCAAGGAAAAACTAGTACCGCTTTACATACTTCATAAAATTACATTTGAAAGGCAGCACTCCTGGAGCATTGACAGTTTTTATACTTGCTATTGCCTTTAAAAGTTTTTCTGCTGTTTTTTCAATGTTATTTCCTTATCAGTTTCACCTCTTTGGCAAACCTGCTACGTCCAGATATCTGTAGTAACTACAGAGCTTAGCATATCAGAGATACAGAAATTTGTACAATAATTATTAGAAGGATCACATGGCTTGCTAAGGTGTGTAACTGTCTTGTGTTGGTAGCTGTTAACTGGTGGAATAATGTGCTGCTCTTTAATCCCCTTTGAGTTTTGAGCTAATATTTTGCCACTTTTTTTGTGAAACAGATATTTTGTATATCTGTTTGTATACTCAATTGCTGCTCTCTCAGTGGCCCATATTCAGCTTACTTTCCTATTAGTTAATTGTTATTTAGATCTCTCTGAGCATATGATTTATGAATTTCCTGAAACCTTGTTCTCTCTAGTGTTTGTTTAAATTTCGTTCTTGAGCTATTCCTTTATCTTATTTAATCTTCTTAGTGAAAACCCGTTTTACCAACTGACACCCCACCCCCACCCACCACCACCCCACCCCCCTGCTTTGTTCTGCTAGTACAAAGAATTAATTTTCTCTTTTCTGGATTTTTGGATCCATCCCAACTATCATCTTACTTAAAATGGGCCATGATATGACGATTTAATGGAGCCAGGTTCTGCAGATCTTGTTCACTTCATTAAAGAGTTAGAGATTAACATTAAATCTATTTTGGGGATATAAATGATAAGGATGTGAATAAAATGTATAATCTCATTCCTTTGTGTATAGTCCTCTCTAGTAATTTGGGAGATAGAACTGGTATAGTAGAAAGGTTAATACTGCACCTGCTTCCTTAGCTATTGTTCATTAATCAGATTCTCCTGGTGAGGCTTCTGTATAAAACTGGAGTGCTTCAAAGCATCATTTCTCCTTTTCCTAATAGTTACTTTTCAGAGAGAAATCCTTTGAAGAGTTGTCATTGTTATTACTCTTATGTTATTGTGGGCGTCCTGTGAGCCTTTTGTTCTTAGTAACCTCACAACGATACGGTTTAGTAGCAGTAGATGTCTTCATCATTCAGTTGACACACAAACTCAAGAAGTGTATGTTTAGCAAATGTCCAGTCGTCTTCTTTTGCTTCAGCTGAGACCATAAATAGCTGCTGATCATTATCAGTTTTCACCATTTCTGAAAAGAAACAAAATAATACAACTGGAGCTGGTTTTGCTTTTGAATTCACTTTGGGTTGTGGGGGGTTTTTTTGACTTGTGCCAGTGTTTTTCTGTATAATTACACTGTTTAGGCCTTTGACATCCAGGGATGTTACTTTCAAGTGAAAAACCATAGATAATAACTGCTTAGCTTGTCAAAGAACTTGAAAGCAGTTATTTCTTCATTTGATAGCAAGAGTCTTTCTGTGGCAGACAGCTGCTTTTTAATTTTAAACCTTATGGTTGATTGTGTCGATTTCTATTGATAATGTCATCAATTCTTGTCCTGTAGTAATTTTCTTACGTTGCTTTCAGTCTTCTTCTCCTTTCCTATATTCCCTGCAGTTTAAATGAAAGACTAAAATCATGTAAGTGTCCCCAAAGAACTCTGCTCTGCTGAACACACAGGCCCTTTCTTCTCATCATGATCCCTGGCAGTGTGCTGCTTCCAATTCCCGGGAGGTCTCCCTCCACCTGGAGGACTTCTGATCAAGAGGACTTAACTACAGCCTTTTCATGGCTTCCCATGTTTCAGTTTTCTCCAGTAGTCTTTATTTAACCTCACTATCTTTTTTTCTTTTCTTTTTTTTTTTAGTAATAACTTTTTTTAAGAGTTCTTGCTAAATAAACCAAATTCTGAACTACTTTTTCATAACATCAGTGTGTTACTGTCCAGCTTCCAATTCTTCATAACTCATGATAATTCTCTTTATTTGTCTTTGGGTTACTGTGCTTATGCCTTAGACTCCTTGTTCAGCCCCTGTCTTTTCCTGCCCCCATCCCTGTGGCTTGGTCATCTGCTCAGCTACCCCTCCTTTGGGATGTTTCCGTATATTATGGAAATGACAGATTTACTGTGAGAGGCTGGATGTTCTTATTGTCTTCTTTCCCTGGTTGAAATTTTCTTTTTCTAAACCTACAGATACATGGGAACTAGATGACTGAGTTTTAGAGTCTGCATTTAAATTAGACATGGCTTCTGCTGAATGTCGCTATAATTTCCCCCATTCTTTTTTCTTTATTATAAATTTTTTTTCTTCCAGTGGAATAACTGGAATTTGTTCTTTTTGATTTCACCTGTAGATTCTTCCTTGCTTTCTTCATAATTACGTTTTTCTGTTGATGGTCATGAAACACCATAGTTAGGTTCAAGAGTCCCTTTTCAGCTCAAGCACAGGTATTGCTGTGCTGGGTGCTCTGACCAGTTTCGTCTTTCCTGACAGGTTCAGATTTAACAGCCATATGACCAAGTTTTCACATGCCAGAGCAGGCTTCCCTCCTTGAACGTTTTCAGGCAGTTCTTATTTCCACATTGATTCTTCTCACATTATTCTCTGTATTAGCCATCTGAAGCTTCAACTCTCTCTTTCTCCCTGCCTTTCTTCTTCCCTCCTGTCTGCATCTCTTTCCTTTCCAGCACATCTCTGCAACTGTGCAGCTCTGTCCCATTTCACCCTGTACACTCTCTTTCTCTCCCTCCTCCCTCTCATTCCTCTGGATCTTCTAGATGAGCAGCTTTCTTGGCAGATTCACGGATGTCAAATAATTTATCGTGGCTTTAAACTCAGAGATCAATTGCCTGATGTCTACCTTGGTACTATGTTGATTTTATTCGTCTTTGGCATCCCTGCTTGCTGTGAAGTCAAAGGCTTTCTTATCCTGCATGCCTGAAGTGGTCACCTTAGAGATTTAAAACATATATATATTTCTTTTTCAGCACTGTGCAGTGATGTTCTCTGCAATGGTCTGCTTATTTTCTTGGGAGGGGATTAGTAGGCTGGAGGGGTATGAAGAAAGGGGGTCACAAGATTGACTTCTCATGTCTCAGGTTTCAGGCAGCCATCTCACACTAACCCCTTGGCCGCGTGGATTCCTAACCTCCATGTGTGTGCGTGTGTGGGTTGTGTCACTGCCCTTTGGTTGTATAGTTCATCTTGTAGCTTTTATTAATTCGGTGAAATCTTTGAGGAACTGTGTTGTTCTTTGTAGTAGTCTGATAAACACATGGCTTAGGTGCTTGTTGTTTTAGGTGGTTAATCTACCAGCAATTATAGAAAAACCACATTAGAAAATTCATTCACAATGAATTGTGAGCATATAGGACGTGCCATTTTATGCCAGCTTGGGATACCTAATATTGAAAATGCATAGAAACACATACTTACAGATAAAAGAATTTGCATAAGACTACATGTCCATTTTATTGGAGTGCTCAAAGGGCTTTTTTTTCTTTTTTTAATGCATTTGGATGCCTTTTTCTGCCTAAAGAGAAATTTTCACTTTTTACATGATAAACAGCAGTGGAAATGTCCTCAAAAGTTCATGCTCAGCCCCACTGGAGGCAAAGAACTGCTGTTTGCTGGGAACTATCTGATGTGATCTACTTTCCTTTGTTCCCTGGGCATGATTTTTTTGCTTGTTACTTGGAGCTGCAGAGCCCTGGATGTTGGATTTTGTGCATTCCTGTCCAGAGTCCCAAGATCAGAAGGAGGATGTTGTCCAGCTGTCCTCCTGTCCTGCCAGCTCTCTGCTGAACGCAGGGAAAAATGCATAAACCCTTGCTCTTAATATTCAACCATGCCATTGACTGTAACTGCCTGCACAATACTCTGCTCACTTGTGAAGTCCCCTGAATTTCCTCTGGCATTAGGAAAGGATTTTTTTCATAGTCTGAGACTCCACTCTCCCAGCCCCCGGAGTAGCCATGGGACCTCATCACACAGAGCTTGAGAAAGGAAAGCCTTATGTACTTAGCCTCTGTTTGCTCACACAGAGAGGCACACATAAGCCAGGAACACAGTAAAATGTTCAAAATGCTGATTTTGCAGAGGAGAGGGAAATTATTTGACTGATTAAATATTCATTATGTGCTCATATATTACAGCAGTAGGTTTATAAATAAATGGATGTATTGCTGGCTGGTAGGAGGCTTTGTAGAGGAAACCATTCTCTTCCTTGTGCCATGATCTGACATTTCCATGCACACACATATCTAGACCAGCACGTGTTTGTGATGATGTCTGCGGAAAAATTTGCTTTAATTAGTTAAAAATAATAAAGTACAACAATGCATTTTATTTTACTCTGTCTTTAAAACTGAAATACTCAGGTAATTAACAGTCCTGTAGGTTTACTTTATAAAGCTGTAAATATTTTACCAGAATACTTGGACTCTCAGGACAACTGGGGCAGTTGTAAATGACCTGGCATAGTAAAAACTCTTCTTTCTTCATGGTATATGTATAGGTTTCACGTATTCTTCCTTATCATGTGAGGCTGCCTTTTTGCATTCATTCCCTTTGTATCTCACACAGCTGCCTAACTCCTTGCAGGCACACATGCTCTCAGCCCTCCCCCAGACATCTGTTCTGCTTCTCCATACCAGGTGCCAGTGTTTGAGCTTGTGGGAGGAGGGGCAAAGACAAAATCCTTCAAAAAAAATTAGATGGCAGTGATATTTTTAACAATATTTGTGGTGGAATTTCATTTTTAACCCTTGTTTTTAAAAAGAATCCAAAAGGCGTTAGCTAAAAATACGCATTTTTTTTTTTCCCAGGTTTTATCTGGAAAAGATGAGGCTTGGGTGGGGGTTGGTTTGTTGTCTGGGAAAAGGCTTTCCTCCAAAATTTTTCCCAGAGTGAGCATAGTGCTGTAGCATCACAGTAGTAAAAAGCCATGGCAACTGTAAACTTGTATCTAGTCTGGGATTATTTTTCCCACATGGGAATACATTTCGTTAGAAACACAGCTCTACCTTCATCACTAAATTTTGGTCCACAGAAGGTCTTAAATACCTTGCTTCTACTTGTAACACATCCATTATGTGAAATCTTCCAAGCATGCCCTAAGCTACCTTAGGTTTCTAGAGATCTCAGATGGCCAGTAATGCTCCCGTACAGTCTAGAATGCTGAGATGTACTCTACAGTTTATGTACCAAAGTGCTCCTGTTTGGCATTTGGTTGTTGGTTTTTTTTTTTTGACTGAGCTGAGCAGAAAATGCTTGGGCTGTCAGAGCCAGAGCATTTCCCTCAGCAAGCAGCAAGGAGCAGGTAAGCACCATGGGACCATTCCCTTCCTTAGTCTGGGAATAACTAGAGTCTCCTCCTCTGCTCCTCCCTCTGCACTTGTTAGAAGGGACTGTCATGGTCATCCACTTGCAGATGTTACTCTGAGTCCTGGTCTAATCTTAAAGTAGCAGAACACAGCCCAATACCTTTCTCTGTCATTTCCTACCGGCTGCCTTGGGACATTTTCCTCTCACCCTCCCGCACGCATGGTGCATCAGAGGCACAGCCAGGCTGCTTCTGTTCTCTGCCTTCTCAGCCAGGCACCTTGCTTCTCTTCTGCTTTTCTCTATCTGGATAGGTGATATGTAATGTAAGTGAGAAGCCTAGAAATGTGGAATAAATAGGATTTATTTCAATGGCTGTGGTCTAGGTGGTAGAGCATATGGTATGAAATACACTGAGTCCATGCTGGGTTAGGGAAAATCAGCCCTGGCAATGGAGCAGGTAGGCGGGAGCTGCTCTCTGGTAGCAACTAATGAGCTTGCTTTTAGGAAGGGGAAGCTTAAGTTGCTCTTTCTCCCTCTTTCTTTTCACCTGTCCTCAAGCATATCTGCCTCTTATTCTTGCAGTCACCGAAGGCACAGAAGATCTCTGTGGTCCTAAGTCCTCCTGCAGAGGCTTGAGAGAAAACTCTGCATCTTCCAGTGTATTTCCCAGCATCAAAAACATCAGGAGTGGCTTGGCCACTTACAGGCTCAGGCTGAAGCGAGAAGCATCAGCCATCAGAGGAGTGACTTTCTGGGATGGTCTTCAGATAATACACAGAGGGCAAAATGTGTAACAAGGGAAAAAGACAGTCAGCAGATTTAAGCCAGATGAAGTGGAACACTTTTTCCCACACTAATAACTAATCTGTGGGACCAGAACTTTTGGAGACCAGATGTATGGATTCAAGAAGGGATTAGACAAATTCATGGAAGAGTGGTCCACCAATGGCTTTTGAAAATGCTGGTCTGGATGCAGTCTCCCATAAGACCCTGAATCGCCAATTGCTGGCAGCTCAGCAAGTCTATGGGGGACGACTCTATACGTGTTTCTTGTGCTTTTTCTTTAAGCATTGCCGTTGACTTCACTTACACACAACATGCTCAACAAAGATGGGGTTTACTTTGGTCTAGTACGTCAGTGCTTAGTGGCTCTTAAGATGGACCTTAATCAGTTGGTGAAACAGTCTGCCTGATACTACCTCCAGCATTTTCAGAGGGATGATCTCCAGTAGTTTGGTCCCACGCCTGAGCTGTCTCTGCAAGGGGACAATAGCCTGCCACCCCAGCGAGACACTGCTGTACGCTCTGAGCCACAAAATGGTTGGCCCTAGGGGTGCTCATTAGCCAGCGCCCAAGCTAGCCAAATTTTTGGGAAGCTCCAAGATGCAAAGCTAATAGGGTGTCATTAATAAGAGATGGTTACTGAGAGGCGTGGTGTCTCTATAAGATAGAGTCCTGAAAAGGACAAACCCAAATAAGGAGTCTCTAAGCCTTTTCTGCTGTGGAATTTGCCTGCCTTTGGTAATAATCCTTCCTGCCCCCATTTTTGTTTATACTGATAAATGTCTGTGCATTAATAAACTCATAATGCATTTTTTTAATCCCTTCAAAGCCAGCCCTTGCAGCTTTCATTAGCTTTTTAGGATATTTATGGCTTTGTAAATGACTGAAAATCTGCAATTTGTCGTTAGGAATTAAGAAAAATCTTCCTTCTACTTAGGGCTGAAGCTCAGCTCTGGCCTTTGAGGGACTGAGCCACCTCTGGGCCTGGTAGACAAAACCAAAGTCAGACAGTGCCCAGATTTACAGCAGCAAGTGGCTCTTAGTTACTCAGATGTCTTTGATAATGTGTCATCCGCTGTTGCTGGCAGGGATCAGTGTTTAGGCTCAGAATTAATTTCTCTCCTGCTGGAGAGAAAACAAAAATATCTCTTCTGCAAGAGCAAAAAAAAAAAAAAAAGGTAGTAACAGAGAGCAAAATTAAAACAGCACCAGGCACATGTAAAAACGCATATATATATTGCATATACACACATATATACACACATTGCATATAATAGAGAGAAAGTGCTTTTTCAGAAGAAAGCATGGTATTTCACTCTATTGTGCTCTGTACTTTCAGCTTCGAAATACAGGAAGTTAAAAGAATTTTTAAGGCTTCAGAAGGGAGTTTATCTTGTAATTGGTGAATGGCTAAAGAGTTGGTTGGGGAGGGATAATAATCAAAGGAGCCTTTTCAGCACTAAACTGTAGTCCAGAAAATCAAAGGGAGGAATGTTAATTGGTTTGTACAACATGATATTCTCAGTTCAGAGTAGCTTCAGCCACTCAATGGTACCTTTTCTTTTTCTCTCTCCCTGTCTTCATAGGTTAAGTGAATAGGAAAAAAAAAGAAAAACGAAGCTGCTTTCAAGTATTGAAGATACAAGGCCAGGATGAACACGAAGGACACAAAAGTGACTGAAGGAGGTCTCAATGTCACGCTTACCATACGCCTTCTCATGCATGGCAAGGTGAAGCATTTACTGTTGCCACAGCAGTTGCCTGTGTATTGAGCAAGTGTGTGCAGTTACCATCAGAGCCTGACAGCAGCATTGACAGAGGGTCTGCTCCTCCTCCTCCAACTTGAGTCAAAACCACCATTGCCATGACCGAAAAATCACCCCTGCCTTTCAAGGCATCATACTTAAGTTTGCACTGCAGCCCGAGTTCATTGGAACAAACCCTGCCTGTAACAAACCCGTTTTGAGCAGATCCAGCGGCAAAAAGAGTTCTTTCATTGATAGCCAAATTACTCAGACCCTTGTGTAAGGCTGACCTGCATATGGCTCACCCTTCTCATCATTTGCTGGGCTTTGCAGGTTTTTTTAAGATACCAGAACATTGACTTGTGTGAAATAATTGCCACAGAATTACTGTCTATTTCTGTTGAATGCAAATGGGATTGTTCTTCGTTAATCTGATGTAGCATCTTATTAGAGAGAACTCCCTGATACACCAAGCATTTTCCAGGTCCCCTGCGGGTTTGTTTTGGAAGGTTGACTGACATTTAGTTTCTGTCCAGCGCAGCACTTAAGCATGCAGATAAGTGTGAAATGTGTGCCATAGACAAAGAGCCAATTCAGTATTGTCAGACTTAACAGTCTGATAGCTGTTTATTTCACATTGCCAGATCACAAAATGGGCTTTTAATTAAAAAACACATTTCATAGGTTTGTTTGTATTATTTGCATCAGGCAACACCAGGCATTTTTAGGCTTAATGAATGAATGTCATATGAAGGAGATGGTTTTGGCTCTTTCTTAACAGGGGACAGTGAACATATATATATTACTTTGGAGACCAAATTTGTATATATAAATCTAAAAATTATTTTTACTCCTGGAATTTAATTTAATAACTAAAAATAAATTTACATTTTAAAACAATGCATGATTTCAACCTATGGCATGAACACACATATGATATACCCAAGAATAAGAGACTAACTTCCTCTGTATTTTAGTTATGGAGCTGCTCAGAAGTATGAGGGGGTACAGTTTAAGTTTGCAAATTAAAAAACTCAGAAGTTAGGTTATCTCAGATCAAATTATGTATTTTCTCAGATCCAACCACTTTGTTTAATTTTTTCCCCCTGAAATATTCAGCTTCAGGCAGGCATCTGGTGTGTAAAATCTGCATCTTAAATAGGGATCTGTCAAACAAATTTAATAACAGTCTCTCTTAACCCACCTAAAATCTGTGCACATGTCTGCACTCAAAATTAGGTCTTAGGGGTTGATTCTACTGGATTCTGGTCCCAATCTAGAAAAGTGTTTGAGCACATCCTTATCCTAGTGGGTATAAGTAGCCCTACTGGTTTCAGTCAAGTTCCCATGTGCTTAGGTGTGCTTTGCTCTGCTTCTTTCAGAGTCATGCCATTAAAGCAAAAATCAAAGATTTGTCATTTTCAGGACATTTTAGGTAAACTGTGGGCTAGGGGTTTTTTTTGAAACAAAAGATATTGTAATCAGAAATTAAATTAGAAAAAGCTAATTTTCTCTATTAAACATCAGTTTGTGTGTGCATTGTGTGTGCAGCCAGTAATGACGGTCACGGATGTTATGTGTCCAATCTTCAATGCATATGTAGACCCAAGAGTCTAAATTAAACCCATAAAAGCTGCAAAGTTCAAATTTTAAGTGGGAGTATACCATGTATCCTCAGTTAACAAGGCACGGTGGGTATACTGTTAACTCTACTGTGCTCTAATCATGTGTCTTATTGTGCCTAAGTATTGCAAAGAGTACATTATATCAGAATTTATTTTGGTGGTAAAAGTCAGACCCTTATGGATTCTTTGATGTCATTTCTGTGATTTAGAAATGCTAATATAGAGGAATGAAGGATGTCTGAGTCAATATGAACTCAGTGTGAGAAGGTCACTCTGAAAGCTGTATGTGCCTCTGAAAAAGAGGAAGAAACATGTTTCTAGGCTCTTCCTTAAGATTTGTTGTGGTAATGACATCAGTGGAAATTGCTGATCTCTAATTAGTATTTCTAGACAAAACAATTAACTGAAGCAGAGCTTGGGCTGTAAATAACTGGTCATAACTTGAAAGAGAAGAGGGGAATGAAAAGTTTGTTTTTAAAAATAACAGTAGCAAACTGGATTCAGTTAGATAATTTTGAAGTAAGATAATTTTGAAGTTAGTTATTTATTAGTGTGTTTTGTGGAAGTACGAGGGTCTATCCCCACTAACCTTAACTCTGTCTCTAAATCTCTATTACCAGTGTACCTTTGCATAGAGAAGGTCTATGTGCTGTGTGATGTTTGCATTCATTTTGATTGAAAGTTCATAACTTGTGTTATTATGATATGCTTAGTTCTCTCAGCTGTAAATCCTGCAGACTTAGGAAATTTTCAGCGTGTACTTTTCATGTGATTTGTATAGGGGCTTTAAGTCAAGGATGGACATCTTAATTATGCAATTAAGCTGAATTCTGTACCGGCAGACAGAAAAATCAGGATTTGTATGAGTGGACAGACCTGTGCGAGAAGGTAGGGAACAAAAGAACATCTTTAACAACAACAAACAAAGCAAGTAGCCAAAATCAAAGACAACATTAGTGTCTGGTGAAAGGAAAACAGGTGGGAACAGTCTTGAGCTCCACAAGAACCCAGGGCCAGTGTCTCCCCACAGGTAGGACACCTCTCATCAGCTTCTTTGCTTTATCTTGCTTTGGGGAAAGAAGCGGCTGAGGTCCAGGTGAGCTCCTGCAGGGCTTTGTGCACATCTCCTACCGAAGAGGCTGGGATGGCCACTTGCAGGACCGGCTCAGCCGCTCCTCAGCAGCATAGCAAGACTTGGGAGCAGCTGGCTGGCAACAAGGCACGGCAGAGCCTTGATTTTCTCAGGGCAGAAAACCTGATGTTGAGGGAGGGCAACAATTTTTTTTATCTGTGGAAGCAGCAAAAAGGCTTGTGTGGGCCCAGCAAAAAGCTAACCACTGTGAGGTATAAAAGGTTAACCTCAGGGTAAATATTTCCAGGGCCTGATATGAAAAGTGTCCGCCTGAGCCAGGACTTCAGAGGGTGTGTGATGGTATAAAATGAAAGGCCTAATTTTCATCTTGCACTGTGTTACGTCAGTAACAAAGTTATGGTAGCGTGACAGCCCTGAAGAGAAACCAGGAGCAACACGAAACATTTCACATACTTTCTTGCAATGAATTAGAGGGCAGGTGTTAGGGAATACATTGCAAGGGCAGTGCTCAGTTCTTCTTCACATCCACAGAGAAGCGACTGTTTCTATTTGCAGGGAATTTCAAAAGCAAAATTAGGAAAAACTTCTTATGCAGATGTGTGAGGAGGGGAGGAGGCTGCCAGGGCATGCCGCAGCATCCATCGCTGGAGGTTTTTAAGGACAAGTTAGACATAAATGAATACATCCCGTAAAGCTGCCATGGCCCTGCAGCCTCTGCTGCCTAGGACCTTTTTGACTGAGTTACCTGAACGCTGCTCTGGAGACGGAAGGAACTGAAGAGCCTTTTTGAAGCATGTGCAGAAGTTAGATATATAGAGTATATTAAATAATGCAGAGATGCATTTTCATGTTTTATTAATGAGAAAGATGAACCACATTAAGGCATAAAGCTACTTCATGCATTTCGGTAGGGAAGAACAGGGAATACAGGCTGGGGCTGTTTGCATTGCCCTACTTCTGTATTTTCCATCTAATCCTTGCTGTTTCTTGAGGTGAAATAAGTAAAATCACTGTGTAGGGCAGAGGTGTGAATGGGTACGGATATTTTATTACCTTTGTCTGCTTTAAAAGTAGAATTTCTAGGCAGGATTAGAATATTGCAGTGATTGCAAGATTTCTGCTTCCAGCGAAGGCAAAAATGGCAGCATTTACCCAGATCAGTTCAACATTTTTAAAGGGCTTATGGAACACAAATTGAGTGTGTGTGCACTCATGGGTAAACGGTCCCCAGCTATCAGAGCCTCTGTAAGGAGAGGCAGAGCTCAGGTGCCAAAAGAAACGTGTCTTTCACTTTTTCTTAGTTTTTTTAGTTTTTGTCAAAATCAAACTTCTTTTGGCTATCTACATTTAACAGGGTCTTAGATGAAGCTCGATGTTTCTCTGTTATCATTCCTTGCTTACCTTTTGCTGAATTTTTTTATTCACATGATTTGTGGCTTTTTTTTTCATGCTTACTGCCACAAGTAATGAGGTTGGAAGATTGTGGAAAATTGCAGCCTTGCCCACAGGTTTCTGCCAACAGACCTTTGTACTTGACATCTGCTCTTGTTCTAGTTTGGTCAGTTCATGCCCAGAAAGAAATAACTCTTCAAAAAGCATCTACTTTGACTACATTGGATAATGATTGCATGATTTTGGACTGGTTTGAATATTTACACAGCCAGTGTTAACAGGCTGATTAAGACCCTAAAAACTCACCATTAAAGGTTAATTTCACATGTGGATGGTAAAGAAACTATGCTGGTAGAAAGATGTTAAATTTCAGGAAAGCAGCTTAATGGAAATTTAAAAGTTGGGTCCATGAGGTGGAACAGGAGAAAATGTTCAAATGTGCCAGCATGGAAAGGGCAGCAGGGTCATGAATCCACTTTGGTCTCCATCTCATAGTGGTGGTGCAAGAGTCTCTGCTTCCTCCCTTCAGTACAAACTTGCAGAAGAAAAATCGTATCCCAAAGTACTGCATGAAGGTGTGTGTCGATGAAACCATATTGGGTGCAGTGAAGTGTGCAAGAAACCGAAGTTTTTGGTTTTATATCAATATATATCAATATATTGAGTCTGAGGAATCTTTTAGAAAAAGGAGACGGAGTTCAGAAATAGAAAACAAAATGGATTAATAAAGTCAGCTATGTTAGGAAGAACAAGGAAATAATTTACAGGTAGGATGAAGGAGGGAAGGGAAAACTGGCAGGGAAGTAGGACTCTTGCCAAATACTGAGAGGTGTAAATTGGAGAGTTGAGGCAATTAACTGGAGAAGGTAATTTAGAAGATACATGTTCAGTGAGAGAAGGAAATCTGGAAAGCATAAAAGGTTGAAAGGCATCAGATGTGACAGTGTCTAGAGAGTGGCACATTTGGGATATGCTGAGTTGGAGAGGAAAGCTATTGCAGCAAAAGCATATGCAGTTTTGGATGTATAACATTGGTGCATCATGAGGCAAAGAAGCAGTAATTACCTTTCCTTTCTTCTGGAAAAATCACACCTGTGGTTCTGTGCTCAGCAGCAGGAGCCACCTGTGTGAGTGATGTTGAAGACTGAGCAGACAGGGAATTCACAGAAAAATAGCAAAGTTTTAGGAGGCTGAGGAGACTGCGTCTAGCTTTCTTCAGACATTCTCATAAGTACCTGGCAAGAATAAATACGCGTGTAATGGAGTGTCGTTATTTTGAATGATACAAGTGCTTGTGGCTGGAAATAATGGGATAAAATATATTTTTGAAAATAAATCCTAATAGGGGAATCCCAAGAGAAATTCCTGGTATTGAGATTTTTATGAGATTCTGGAAGTCTCCCAAGCAGATTTTAAACATATCTGGGGAAGAGCAGCACATGTGCTATGTAGAATGTTATAATCTGCATTGATGGAGGAAAGATATGATGACTGAGTGGAGTTTTTCCTTCCCTGATACCATTTTCTCATAGTTTCAGCAGTAGTGAACTAGAAAAATGTACCTGCAGTCAAATGTTCAGGTTTGGACAAAACCATATGAGTGCCTTGATTTTTAGGCATTAAACTACCAGTACTTACAGCTTAATTTTAGATGACCTGAGGAACTTTATCTTCCAATGGTTTCAGCAGTATCAGTGGGTGTCTTGTGGCACTGGAAGGACTGGTTACAGCAGACTTGCATCCATCTTTAGTGGTGACTTTCAGACTTGTTGGTGATTGTTTTATGATGCTACATATAGAATTTTTTACAAGAAAAAGAAAAAAGTTTAGACTTAGTAAGATGATTGCTCACACTTAACAGCTCAAATATAGACAGAATAAAATCATGGAGAAAATTGTCATTTTCATCAGTACAGATAATATAGTTTTAGCATCAGGGATTTCTTTTAGTGGCCACTATTTTGTGCCTACTTAATTGCCTCCTGAAAGATTGCAAAGCAAGCACAGAAATAATTTTTCCCCATCTTGAAGGTAATGCCCTTCTCCTTCCCCATTTTTTTTTCTTTTATCTTTTGCTTATTAAAATACAACATACAACAAAATACCTTTAAGAATCACCTTTTCAGTAATTTAATCCAAGCCACAAAATGCCAAGCAAGCCAATGTTTGTTCTGTTCTTTCTAGTTTCCACGAACGCTGTCAGGGTATTATGAGGATTGACTGTCCTGCCTATTGCTATTATAGTTCTTGTTTTGTTTGCATTACTGTGGTACCTAAGAGCTCTAGTCATGGAACAAAACTCTGTGTGCAAATACACAACACAAGACGGATCTGTTCTTAGTGTGTTTGTAGTAACAGCTGAGAGTTTCTCACTAGCCTAAAAAATCAATGGAAAGGACAGACGTCTTTTCCCCCAGCTCCTGGGCACTGTATGTCCCCAAAACCAATCTCCATAGCTGAATTTTCCCACTTCTGTCAAACAGAATCTCCTCATGGGTCCACAGTTCTAATGAACTGAGATTGCAGAAGGCGCAGCCCCTACTCAGTGCTGCTGCTTCAGCATCACAGGCCGAGGGACAAGTGAAGGGACAGAACTGTTTTTTGGTTTGTTTTTTTTAGGGGAAAGCTGGGAGGTTTAGTGTGAAATTGAGTGTAAATTGCTTACCCATCTGCTATCAAAAAGCAAATGAGAAATGCCCATTGGCACAGCTAACCAAAAAATGGTAGATGGACCTGCAGAAGATTCATAAGTATCACTGGCATCTGCATCAGAAAGACCATAATTTGAAGGTTTCCTTGCACACTACCACATTTGTTAGCATGACATTTGTCTCAGTAGGGGCTTGGACTGCAGTGTCTTACTAAATTAGGGCTGTTAGCATCAGACAGTGACTACTGAAGCATCACCTAGGAACATGAGATGTCCCGTGTCAGTGAGGCTAATCCCACATAATCCCAGAACACAAATCAGACTCTCAGTTTATCTGAGGTAGCCGTTTGTTCCCTAAGGTAGACACGTTACATCATGTTTCCCAAAACCGGCTAAGACTTTTTTTCCAGCCTTTGAAAAATGCTGATTTCCCACGTGCTCCATACAAACTCATTGTTCAGAACATCTTCATGGAACATGTTCCTGGGGTCTTCCATGCAAGCATCTTCATGACCTTATACAAGCATTGGCAACTCTATCCTCAGAACAAAGCGAAGAGAGAGAGTTGGGTTATGTTATGGTTCTTTATGGATGGGAGAAAGGCAACCAGCGCTGGTCTAGAAAACTTTATCAGCGCAGATGTTGTTTGCTGTTGCCATGATCCCTCCTTGTCTTGTGACGGATGTGCTTCCCCACCATGGAAGGCTGTATTTCTTTTCTTTCAATGCTTTTCTAGCAGGCTTTTTTGTTTGTAGAGTCCAGTCCTAGTGGTTCTGCCTTATCCTTGCTCATAGAAAGCAGGTAGAGGTATGCAATCAAAGCATTGCCTGAACAAATTGCAGGCTTTACCATGTGGCCTCTGTTTTGTCAGATGCTTTGGAGTGAAAGTATATATTCTTATATTATTTCTTAAACGTATTTTCCTTCTAGATGTGGCTTTATCTCAGGGGTCCTGTGAGGTTAGTGTTACATTCGCCCTGTAGCGCTGATAATAGAGGCTGCATGCCCCATGGTAATAGAGCAAGACCTGTGCTTTTATATGGAACAGCTAGCTGGATTGTTTTGATTTCTTGGGCCACAGTAATTATTAAACTAGCCTCACGCTTAGAAAAATGATGGAATTTCACACAGATCAAAGGTTAATCTTTATACCTAGGTTTGTTACCATTTGTTAAGCCTCTTGTTTTCTTAACATGACTAATTTCTTTCTTTTGTTATTCAAAAGGCACACCAGATAATTGATTAGGAAAAAAATACAGCTTATTTTATATCTTTGTTTAGTCATTCGCACCATCAAGAGCCCTGCAAAGGCCTTGGCTCACAGACTTTTCTGCTGCCACCTTTTGTTCTGCTGGTGCTGCCTTGCCCTCAGGTAACGACAAAAACTGCAGAAGTAGCTTTCTGCTCTGTGATGGGCCCACCATTCATCCCATTCATGTGAATGAGATGTGCAAATAATATCATATGCTGCATTTCAGCATGAAAGCAAGCATTCCCTGTTTTTACCATTGCCTTTCCTCAATTTATCTGCAATGAATTGGGTGGTTGGCTAGCGATACACTTTATTGATACTGAGCAGTCTTCCAGTGCTTGTTGGTGAGGTTCACTTCTTGACATTTTATTTATTTTATTAGAAATGGCGTACTAAAGAGAATCATAGATATAAATCAACTCAGCCCCCCGGGCTAAAGAATTATTTTCAGGCCGTCTGAAATCAGCATGTACATTCCAAATTTTCCTGAGGTTTTCCAAAGTGACACTATTGGAGCCCAAGTGGGAGTCTGTCCTGCTTGAGATATTGCCACCTGGAGATATGCCCTTTGGAAGGTATTACCTAGGCTGGGTACTCTGCACAATCTGAAACTCAGGCCCCTTTGATAAATCTCAAAATGGGCACCCTAAATTGCTGTTATTTCTCAAAGGAAAGTTCATATATATCTCTTTGGTGCCTGTATGTATATATTGACTTCGCACACAAATATATAAATGTGTGTGTGTGTACGCATATGTATCGGTGGATGTAGGCACACACGCACTTGCAGCTTTTAGGAGGCATCCTATTCATCCAGCACGGTTGCTGTGGCATATCTGCTTCTGACAGATGGGTGTTTGTACATTGAGGCCAAGGAGCTTGGGAAGTACTTTTAGTTCTGGCATCAGTCTGCCGGGTTGCCTTGGACCTGTCTTTCTCCCTCTGAGCTTTAGTTCCCCCATTTATAACTTCTTTTTTTTTTTTTGTGCACTGCTTGCAATCAGCTGTTGCAATGTGATTATATGAAACCTGGTAATTGTTATTATATAACTTATTTTCCCACTGTGTTTACACATAGATGGTTAGTCAATAAATCAATCTGAAATTGATCATAAGTACTTACCTTTGGCTCATATTCCGGAGCACTGGAAAACAGCAAATAGTTCGAGAGTTATTAGTATATTCTAGTAGGCAATTATTTGCTAGGACAAACTGCTGTCTGACCTGCACTGAGGCCAAGATTGTCATCAACTGTAGGATTCCTTTCACCAAACTTTAGGTATGTTAGTGTCAGTTTAGGCTTATTCTACTGCAGATGGAGAAAGACAAAACCCTGGGAGTACACTTCTTCCCTCCTCTTTTAGGAACAAAACATCCTCCATTATCTCTCTCCCTGGACTGCAGGGGAGGCTGTGTGCCTGGCTTACACTAGACTCCCAACTTTTAATGAACTGATGTAGGTGACAGGCATACCATCCCTTCAGTCTTATGCAGTTAACTGCAGCACAGTTTGGTGTCTGGCAGATTTAGAAACATTTTCTGAAGAAGGCAAAGCCCTCAAAGTAACCTTGGTTAGAAATATTGATAGAACTTGAGTGTCATAAAAACAATGTTAGGTATCTCATTAAGCACTAAACATAATTTAGGGTGATATAAGAATCTATATGAAACAAATATTGGACTGTATAAAGAAACATTAAAGGTTTGATGAAGTAGCATTGGTAGTTTGGGGAATGAGGTGTAAAGAGTCTTCTGGTTTAATCTGTGGCTGAAGGACATTTCTCATCTCATCTCAAAGAGATGATCTGTTGTCACCAGTACTTACAAGAGCTTTCCTAGAAACAGCTAAGGCCCAAAAAAAGTCTGAAGTGACCCATTTAGAACCATTCTAGATTTTTTTTTTTTTTTTAGTAATTTCTATAGATCAAAATTTCTGGAAAAATGAGGAATATCCTTGTGAAGTAAATGTCTCTCCCTGCCCATGCACCCTTCCCTCACATTTCCAAGCAGAATCCCAGCTCCCAGTGCAGGGGGAGAGGTGGTTTTTGCTTGGAAACTTGAAACTGCCTTCTTATAGAATAAGCTTTAAATTCACCCTTTGAGGAAGGGAAGGTTTGAAGTACTCCATAGCATTACAGTGACATTTGCTAGCATGTTCCAAGGAACTGGTCACCAGTCTCATCGAAATATTTTTTCTCAGTAGGATTCACACTGTTCATTCGCTAAGTTCTTCGGCAGCTTGTACTCTTTGGTAATAACAAGGTGATGATCAGTCAAGTAGAATTCCTGTCCCCACTGAAATCAGTAGCAAAACTCCCACAGACTTCAGTGGAAGAAGAAGCTTGAGAACCCTAATATTTTATGCCCTACTCTGCTTGTTTAAACACTCCCAATTTCCTTGTTTGAAATGGACCATCTTTTTTACTAGGGCTACAAACAGTATATTGCTTTTCTGTTTCCAAAGTGAAAGTATCTTTTCCTGTTTCCAGGGAAGATATCTTTGCATTTATTAGTCATGACCCATCCATACATTTCTGAAAGAACAGCATCTGTCATTAAGACCCAGGATGATCAAATGGATTGGGACAGATTTCACACTAAGTGTATACTGGCAGAGCCTTGCAGGTTCAAGACCAGGCCTACAGCTTCTAATGAAACTTCAGATATACAAAAACTGAAATTATACCATGGACGGAGATCTGATTGCTTTCTAATAGCAATTGGAACACAATACGCTCACCTGTAGCAAAAGGTCCTTCTACCTCCTAAGAATCTGTTTTATGAAAGAAATTATTTCTGAAAGCTGGAACTAAGAAGAATGGAAACAGTTTTTGAGGTAAAACTGCTGAGTGTGCTGAGTGGACAGATGTGAACTACCAGACATGAGGGGTTCCCAAGGCTTATCATCATTTAGAGTGTTACTCCCTGTATTGTTTAATCCCATTCAACAGTTACAGGCAGACTGGCAGAGTTACAATGATGATATAAAAAAATAGTAAGATCTTAAAAATTTTGTGGAATGGGTGTCCCAAATTTGTCTCACTGCTAACAAAGAAGCTACACCTCATTAGAGAGCCTACACAGCATGCTGGTACAGCTGTCTCGACCACGGGAAAGGGCGTGACCTAAAACCACATATTAAGACACACAGGATAATTTGGTCACAAGACACAAAACTGCAGCAAGTCCGCTTCATTCGTTCCTCTTCTCACAGAGCTGCTTCTTTGCATTGTATGTGCAGATGTACAGATGTCTCACAGTCCCAGATGGACACAGGAAGCTTTAGCAAGAACACTCACACAGCTGTGTGATGTGTAAAGGTCTACTGTACATCAGCCAGCAGAACTATAGGTTTGCAAAGCAGATACCTCTGGAAGATTTGCAATGCCTGTCTGGACAATATCTGTTCTCTGGTCAGCATGTATAAGAAAGCAGAATCCCATCCTGGAAGAGAAGTAGGAAGGGAAATAAAAAAGGGACATGGGAAACAGAAAAAGTAAAGTTTGAAAATAAACCTGAGAAGGGGCCTCACTGGGTTGAGAAACTTTGTGGCTAGTTAGGCACTGACTTCAGTGGGTATAAGGCCATGCTTGAAGACTCACAAACCCATGGAGGTTGGAAGGGACCGCCAAAGGTTTCCAGTCTGACCTCCTGAATCAAGTAGATCCCATTGGATCTGGTTGCTCAGGGCCTTGCCTAGGCTGGGTTTAGATACCTTCAAGGATGGAGACTCCACAGCTTCTCTGAGTGCCTGTTCCAATGTCCAGACATCCCCATGTAAAAAATATCTTCCTCATATTGAGTAGGAATTTATGTTGCAATTTGCTTTCCTTATTATATACCACAATAATATCCCCCCAGGTCTTCTCTTCCTAAGGGTGAACAAACGCAGTTCTCTCAGCCTCTTCTCATGTGTTCTGTGCTCCGGTCCCCTGACCATCTTGTTGGTCCTGCATTGGATTCACTTCAGTGTGTCCTCATCTGTCTGGTACTAGGAGCCCAAAACAGGACTCATCCTCTGGGCATGTTTGTGAGACCATGCCCAGAAGGCGAGAATCATTTGCTCCAGCCTGATGGCTACGCTTTTGCTAATACAGCCCAGCATTTGGTTGATCAGGGATGCACCGCTGATATGCTCGTGTACTCATGTTAGTGTTGTGCATTGGGACCCTCAGGACTTCTTCTGCAAAGCCAGTTTGTATATAGCGAGTTTTTGCCCAGCTTGTCCTGCTGCATGGGCTTGTTCCATCCCAGACATGGGGACTTTTCATATGATTTCATTGTACTCCCTGAGGTTTCTCCCAGCCCATTTCTCCAGCCTTTCTAGGTCACTCCAAAAAGCAGCGTTGTCCAGCAGTGTATTGACTGTTCCCCCCAGTCTGGTGTCATCTGCAGACTTGCAGAGAGTGCAAAGGAACCATATGCCAAAGTTTTTAATTGAGATAGGTCATCTTCTCACTGAAAAGTCTTTATATTTGTGAGCAGGATGTGAGGAGTTGCAAGCACAAGCAGCTTCACATTATGAGTTTATAAATAACATTCTGGTGAGAAATAGCTCTCTCAAGGTCACTGCAGGTAGTCCTGTATGCAGGGTGAAGTTAGTAGCACTTTATCATGAGTCCATCATTGGATAGAGCAATGGAGGACAATTTCTTAAATCTTACTCTTTGGACTGTGTTTCAGGATGGGTCAGACTTAAGTATATAGACTGGGGGAGGGAGGGGAAACTGTACATCATGTGTCTGGGACAGATCAGCCATGTGAGACAGTCTTTAGCCATTGAAATAGATTTCACAATCTGAGTTTAGGAGAGGAGTTTGTTTTCCTTTAGCTGGTCTCCTCTCGCTCAGATGATTTCCAGTCTGGTGTCACACCTGCGTGATTTGTGTAACGTGCCCACGCTCTTCATTTTAGAGTTATTGGCTTTATTTTTGCTACCTGTCGATTTTATGCACCGAGTTTTTAACCCTTGGGATGTTGCCAAAACTGTGAAGTTGTTCCCCTATTTTATGTTCATACTGACATTTCTTAGTATTTTCTGTTGCTCACGGAAGGTTGTGGGAGCCCAATAGCAATTCCCAAATCCCTAAAAAGTGATTAGCAATTATTGTTCTGTAAGTGCTTAACAGGGAGATTAAGACAGGCCACCAGGTATTTATGCAATAACACTCAGTAGCATGGAAATTCAGCTCTAGCTATTACATGGTGTAAAGAGGGTAAATGCCTGCCCTCAGAGAGATCAGCAATTACTTTGATGGTTGTATTATATCCCATTTTCTCTAGTAGGTTGTGCAGTTCTATTATTTCTGAAATTTTCGTTACCTGATAGGGGTTTATCTGTGTTTATAGTAGCAGGATTGATCTGTAACCGCAAGATCAATTTCTGTTAAAGGTATTTTTCTTGCACAATCAGTAAATTGCGAAGCTGCATTTTTAGTCTGCCCCTTTGTATCTAACACGGCATATTTGTATACAGCAACAATGGAAGGGGGCTATGCTTCACATTGCACATTTGAAATAATTGACAGTGAAATAGCTTAGGAGCAGGAAGAAGCTCAGGACCTGTAGTGAATTGATCATTCACAATGTCTTTTTTTTCTGTTTCAGGAGGTTGGAAGCATTATCGGAAAGGTCAGGAAATTACTTTCTCTCTTTATTTTCATGTCAAAATATTGTATATCAGTTCACTTCATCAGCCCAGGCTAACTTTTTTTCTATTTCTTTAACAGAAAGGTGAGACAGTTAAGAAGATGAGGGAGGAGGTAAGACAAGCCTTGATGTCTTTACTTGCCTTTCTTCCCAGCTCAGAGAACAGGGAAATTCAGCGTGTGCAGACCGATACTGCCATCAAGTGGGCAGTCAATTTAACATCACCATTCTTTGCAAGTGGTGGTGTGTGAGTGTGCTGGCCTAAATTAAACATTGTTGTTAATGTAACCTCCTTATCGCCACAGCAGTCTGGAGTCTTTCATTCCCATAGCAATATGCTGTCTTATCTCAGGAACAGCTTAGCCAGCCTGATTCTGTACATCAAAACCACTGTATCTTTATTTACATCGGTCCTGCACGCAACTTGGCCTCCTGGTAGAGAGGTTCCAAAATCTGAAACCAAGCATTAGACTGCTGCTACATAAAGTTTGAGGGTAGATAAAAGCTTCAGCAGAGCTGGAGCCAGACTTGCATAAGCCAAAGTATCCCTCTACCACATCTTGGCAAAGCCTTAACTTTTCGTCATTTTGCAGCTGTGAGTAGGTTGTGGACAAGGTAGATCTGCACACCGCAGATCTTTGAAAAGGTTGTAAACCTCTGTAAACACAAAAAGGCTAACTAAAACACGGCACTGCGTAAACCTTGGTCTCCCCAGTGTCTTTCCCTGCCACACAGCAAGCGGCACTGTCTTCAGAGTGCCCAGGTGGAGGTTACAGACCCACACTTGTCCTGCAAGGCAGCACATCTTTCCTGGAGATCCATGTAATTTTCCTTCTTTGAAGCAAGTGCTAAATGCATAACGCAAAAGACAAGTCCTACTGGTTAAAGCTTGAGGAGTGCAAAGTGTATAGAGGATGCCTCAAGAAAAGTCAATTTGGTTCTGTAAATATGCAGTACATTACTATGTCAGTGCTTTGTTGTTTTATGCACTGACAGAAGGTTTATGGCAGGGATATCTCAAAGTATTTGTAGTAAAGAAAATTGCTGAGATACATCTTTAAATATACACAACAGGGAGTTCATTGTCAGGTTGACTGTGTTCAGAGCTCCTTTTTTGATGATAAGAGCTTTCACTCATGTTTTCACACATAAGTACGTTTGCTAAGACTTAAAAAAAATACTAGGAAAAAAAGAGTTTCCAATATACTAAGTAATCCTGCCAGTTGATTAAACACATTGTAGTTTAATTATTAATTATGATCGCAGGCAGACATCTTTGGATATAAATTGCATGTACAAAAGGGAAGCCATCGCGCAGAGTGCTCCTGACTTCTGAGTTAAACATCTCAGAGAAGAGTTATGATCCCTGGTTAGTTTTTCAAGATAAATAACAAATGTTCTTCTTCCACTCCTGAAAACCTACCTATGATCACATACACGTGGTCACAAGAGGCTTTATTGGGTTGTTTGGTTTTTTTAACAAATTATATGCATCTTTATATCAGCACAGGACTAAGAGGCTAT
Organism: Pelecanoides urinatrix; assembly: GCA_013400755.1. Lineage (NCBI taxonomy): Eukaryota > Metazoa > Chordata > Aves > Procellariiformes > Procellariidae > Pelecanoides > Pelecanoides urinatrix. Next base: position 146,968 of record VZTQ01006646.1, read on the forward strand.
GTCTCCCTGTGATGGTAACTTTTCAGTACTTCTTTAAAAGCAAAACACAACTTTATTTTAACTTTCCTGACAGATGTGGCAAGTTGCATGTCATCTTTATGGAATGAAATGCAATTTTGTCTTGCTCTGTCAGAGCAAGAACGTTGGAGACAACTTCGGGCCTAAAGAAAAGTACAAAAACCTTGGTTCTGTGCCCTGCCCTTGTTAACTTCCTACACAAATATGGAAGCCGCCACATAACATTTTAATTGCTGTAGCTCTGCTTTGACTGGCCGTCTATCAGAGGAGTAACACCTGTTAATTTTGGCTGCCGCCGATCCACGGTGGAGCGATCTTTCAGGCAAGCTCCTATGGCTCCGGTTTCAAAGGAAGAGCCGTGCTTTGCGCGAAGGCGGCCGTGGGACGGGCAGGCCTGCCTGCCGCCGGCAGCTCTGCCCGCCATGGCCCTGGCGCGCTCCCGGCCAGGCTGAGTCCCACGGCCCCGGGTTCGCCTCTGCCGGCAGCAGCCGGACATTGCCACCGCCATGAACGAGCCCCGGGCCCTGATCTCCCTCCTGATGCCGTGCTGGTGTTTGATGAGAGCGAGTCCCGCTCAGGTTGGCCTGTCAGGAAAAGTGTCTGCTGCCCTTGCTTACCTATGAACGCTGAGTACGTCTGCCAGCCGAGTGGCAGCAGGATTTTTGTATCAGGAGTGTTGGGGGTTTTTTTTATTGTGTTTGGTTGCTGTCATACGGGGTTAATAAGATATCCTGCTGTTGAGCAGCAGTGTGCAGGTGAATAAGGGCTCAGACACACAGCACATCGACTGATTCATGGTAACCCTGAAGGCAAAGGGCCAAATTAACCCGGATTATCTCACGTTTGCTACAGGCCCTGATCTCTTGACGGTCAGTGCCTGTGGATGAGTCGAGGTGCCAGTGACTTGTTAGACTGCACTAACACATTTCCATGCCTGAAACCTCAGGGAAAGCATAGGGTGGGTCTTACCTGAACTGGCTTTGATAATTATCTACAGCAAGATCCTCTTACATCTAGCTATATTTACATCTAGCTTAGGGTTTTTCCCTGCACTGCCACAGTGGCATAAAGGGGACTAAGTGTACCTGAGAGCCATGCTGGCTTGCCTCCAAGACTTACGGTTTTCTGACTTCTTCCAACAGGCTCCTTCCGTTAAGGAGATAACGCCATTACTGTTGCCTGTCCTACCGCTACTCCGTTAAAGGGTTGTTCAGTGCATATTAATTGACTTCCTTCACATGCGACACAGCTAGAAGGAACCTTCTCCGCAGTGCAAAGCAATGCCCCAGATCGAGCCCTGCCTTTGGGTCTCCAAACCAGAGAGGTGCATCTTTCCCGGGAGATGTTGATGCTCCCTGGAGAAAACAACCTCATCTGAAATTCTGCAGCTCCAGTTCTACTTAAGGTTAACCCTGCAAGAGGGAAAGGAAAAGACTTGATTATGCAATTATTTGCAACTCTGAGTTACAGAGGTGCTATTTGCATACTGTGATGACGGCTGTATAAGTATTTAGCCAGACAGAATCCGGCTTCCCGCAGTTAGATGAATTTTTGGAGTGTGATCAGTTTATGCTGAAATTATATGATGTTGGGGCTGCAGTTGTAGGGGAGTGAATTAGATGCCTCAGGATATGCATTCCCAAACTATATCCCTAATCCTACTTAGTTTGCCCCCTGGGAAGTATAAATTTGAAAAATATTTGTTCTTTTTGACAGAGTGGTGCTCGAATCAATATTTCAGAAGGCTCCTGTCCAGAGAGAATTGTGACAATAACAGGCCCAACAGATGCAATTTTTAAAGCTTTTTCTATGATTGCACTAAAATTTGAAGAGGTAAGCAAATGAAATATGTTTTTTCCTCTCTTCAAGTTGAAATACAAACATTGTTTGAATTTTCTCATGTTTGCTTTAATGTTAAATATGATTTGTTTAATGTTCTATTTAATAGCAATGAAAGTGGTTGTACTTTAATAAATGCTTTTGGCAGTAATGCTGAGGAAAAATAATAGGTCAATTTACAAGCTGTTTGATCACTTCTTTTGCTTTTTGGAGGCTTCAGGGAAAAGCAATTGCTTCTAGTAATGTGCACTAATGGTAGGAAAAATGTCTTGGAAAATTTCTGGTCCCATTGTGGGTTTGATTTGAAAAGAATAATCACCTAACTTTTAGCTCAGTTTTTATATGATTCCATTTGGTATTGATGTAAATTTTATACATGTCAAAATGAATATATAATTCATTCAACTAGAAAATTTTTATTTTAAAAACAAACTATCTGATTACCAATTACCATATTTGGTGGTATTTTAAAAGCTTGGCTTTTAAAATTAATTTTTAAAAAGGCACTAAGAGTAAATGAGGCAAGAGAGTGCTCAATTTACTGTAGAATTACTGTTCTGTGCAGATATGTACCTAAAGTGCTGGGATCTCCTCAAGTTTCATGGACCAACTACAATTAGATATGGTCATCACTTAATGGGAAACCTCACAGAAAAGGCAGCAGGCTACAGAACATGAACCCTGCTCACTCGGGAGAGGATTTAACTCCCTTGGCTTTTGAAAATCAGACATCCAGTCCAGGTGTCTCTCCTGTCCTCTGTGGAGAGACAGCGGCCCCTGTGGAAGGCAATTTACCTTCTGCTGAAGGAAGAGCCTGCAGATAGGACTGAATCGCCTGCAGCAGGAGAAAGGGGCTGTGTCTGTCCATCAGTGATTAAACTAGAGGGATTTGAATCCCTTTCTTAAGAGTACTTATTTCTCCAAGTCAGTGAGGTTAGTCTCCACAACTCCCCATAGCACTGGGAGATGCTAGCATTGATGGGAAATGTCAGCATGTGCCTTTGTTTACCCAAGGTGACTTTTCACATTTAGAGTAACAGGACTAGAAGAGAGCTTGTGAGTCATCGGATGCAGTTGTCTTCTAGCATAAGCAGTATGTCTTGCAATCTTCTTCATAGCAGGATCAAAAACTAGTTAGATTTTTTTTCCAGTTCCTGATGTTGGGTTCACAACCTCAGTTCTCTGATAATTAGACACCTTCTTTTCACTCCTCACCTAAATTTATTCACAAGCAGTTTATGCAGCTTTGTTCCTGTGCCAGCTCTGGCCGTTAGTTTAAACAACTCTTGCCTTTCCATCTCTGAAGATTCCCCTCTTAGACATATTTTTAGAAACCAGTTTTTATCCCCTCACACCCTTGCTTTTGCCAGAGTAAGTGAGCCAAGCTCAGTCTTTCAGAGGATGTATTCCCCACCCCTCTCATAACTCTAGTAGTCCCTTTCTACCTATTCCCAGTTACAATTTGTATTAAATGTATGTGTTAATTGTGGACAGGTTGCAAATTAAGTTCCACAAGGGTTTGATTTAATGGCATTAAGAGTCCCCTGTCCTGGCTATCACACTAATATATCTCTACCACTCACCTCCTGCTAGTGTAATGTTCTGCACTGTGCTGTGCCTGGCAGGTATCCCCAGCTCCCACTCAGGTGTTTTCAGTGGGAACCTCTTTGGTCTCCGCAGACATTCCTGTCAGCCCCCAGACAAACGACCCCTTTTTTTAGTACTGCAAATATTAATCCCATTTATATTTCTCCAATCCTCCATGGGTTTTCAGATCTTCTTGTGCAATATTCCAATCTTTCAATATGTTGATAAAGTACCCTGGTTTTGTGGCATGGTATATCTTACAAGAACACTAATTTTTTTTTTTCTTACCAGTTATTAATGAGATAATAATTGTTTTGAGTTGAATCCTGCAGAACCACATAAGTAATTATCTCCAGCCCAATTTTAAAACCACTTGTCATCTCCTTCTGAGCTCTATCTCCTACCCGTCTTGTACCAATCCCTGTTTCTTCCAGCTTAACAGGCAGCTTCGTGTACGGTACCATACCCTCCAATCCACGGAGACCTGGAGAGAGCAGTCTCTCTCCTCTCTACATGAAAAACAAGCTCTGCTTAAGGCCTTACCCTGAAAAATGCTGAGGGAGTCATTAACGAGATAACCCCTGCCAGTTCCCAACAAAACAAGTACCTAGTGGAAATAATGCTGCATTTCTCATAAAAACATCGAACCACTGCACAGCATCAGATCCCCACCACACCACCCAACACCATGTTGTCTTTGAAAGTGCTGGAGTTAGCAAAAGGCAAAGAAATCTGAAATTCGGGCATCTGACTGGATTTTATGCATATTTACCCTTGTAGATTTTAGAGGGTAGTCTGGACTCTTTATCTGGATATTAGCAAAGGAGTATTGGCACTCCCTGCAGGTAAGGTGCTGCAGTTATATTCTGAAATATCTGTATTTAGTTTTAACATAATTTGCTTCTGGTATATTTAAAAGAACAGTGGTAAAGGAAAATGTCTCATATAATCAGTTAGGTTTCCTATAATTACTCCTGTCAATAAAATGAGGTTAACTGTAACACTTTGGAGGCAAAATAAAGTACTGTTTCAGAATTACAAATGAGCTAGCTACCAAATGTTATTTTTCATGCATATCTTTTTGTTGGAGGTTTCTTCAGCCATGTAAAAAATTGAAAATCCTAGAGCAGACAGTGCCTGGCCCAGCTCTGGTTATCGCAGCTACCTTCAAACAGAACAAAAAAGAGGCATGTATGAGACTGATGGTTTGAGGAATTTTTTCGTATTTGTTATGTATGCCCACATGAAGCATTTTTACATGAAGCCCTTGAACCCTGAATTTCAACCCTACAGCTGTATAGCTGAGGATAAGCAGGTCTAAGAAGACATGGGAACCCTGGAATGTTTTTCTAATGTTAGCAAAAATCTCAAAATGCATCAGATAGATAGAAAAATAGATAGACAGAGAGTAGCCTGATGATTAATTTACAAGCTAGGTAGATAGTAACATAAACAACAAAGTATTCACTGCAGAGGAAAAAGAGAGGTTTTAAAAATGGCACTAACCCAGGCAGACCACTGGAGTTGCGAGAGAGGACATTTTAGAGCAGTGATTTCCAGACTGAAGGCTGAGACACAAGAAATGCAGCTGTAAGTTCACTGGTGAGTGGGGCTGCTCTGGTTTTGGGTATAAATATGTATAATCCACTGGAAGCACATGGTAGTTAAGTACTGGAAAAAAACAGCAGGCAGAGCTCAGTGGTCAGACCTTCTCCAAATAAAGAAGAAAAAGTTTGGTGGAATCTTTGTTCATTTGCAAGCATTCATGAAGAAATTGCTCAGTTCTAGGAATAAGGAGGAGAGAAAGGCAAGGTGAGGTGATGCCTTTTTGACAAATACTAACTCCTGCTGCTACAACTAAGGTAAATCCTGTGACAGTCATTACCAAGTGAGGAGCCACCTCACAAATTTGTTGTACTTGCTGTGGAAATTGGCAGGTTTAACATTTAGTTTAGAAACCGGTAAAGAAGAATTTTGATATGTTTTTCCCCAGAGGTTTGGTAGATTTCTGAGCTGCCAGGTTTGCTTGCCTTGGGAAGCCTTAGACACTGCGACTCTGGGATGTCAGGAGCTAGGGATGCTGCAAGGCTTCAACACTGGGAGCTGGCTCTCCCACCACTTCCAGGTCCCCAGTTAGCCCGTCCTGACTGAGCAGCAGCCCAGGCAAGAGGGCAGAAAGCCATGCAAGGTCCGGCTCTAGTGTCTGCCAGAGCCCTGAGGAAATGGATGCAGTGCCACAGAAAGTTAGAGGTTAAAGAAATAGGAAACTCCCAGTTTGAAAGACAACTGTTCTGTGAGAAAGTCTCCAGCCAGCCCTTCTTGGGAGCCTGCAGTTCTGGAGGGGATTTTTTTCTGCTCATTTCTCTTTTGTTGTGTTGTTAAGCTGAACTAACTCCTTTATGCACTCCACGCTGCTGAGCCTGCATGTTTGGATTTTGCTCTTTTTAAATGATGAGGAGAAAATAAAGAGAATAGCAGTGCCCAGTTTTTGTGAAGTGCTTTTGAAGGCAGTAAGTGCAGTGAAGGCTTTGAGGCCAGGCCACATATGATATGGAAGTGGGAAACATTATCAGGATCGTGTTGGGTGGCTGTAGAGGGTTATTTACCTACGTCTGGATGACCGTGTGCCTCCACCTGACACAAACGTGATATAGTGAGATGGCATCTTCCAGCTGAAAAATTGGCATGACTTGCGTTTTATTTCATATACACGGGTGCTGCAAAATTCCGTTATCCCTCTCGCTTTATGTTGGATTGCAGTTTCTCACTGACACAGGCACTAAGCAAAATGTGAGTTACTGGCTGGCAGAGGAATGATTTGATAGCTGTCTTGTGCAGCAATGCCTCATCCCATTCAAGATTTTTTTTCTTCTCTTTTAAGCAAAGCAAGGTCACACTGAGCCATTTCTCGGATGGAAAAATGCTGCCATCACAAATGCAGAGGTACTGCAAGAATCAGCGCTGGTGTCATTGGGCTGCTCCCACGTTGGTTCAACAAGGCATGCAGAGTTGTTTAAAGTACTTTTTTTTTTTTTTAATTTGGGGTCCTGATCATACAGTATAGGCACTTCTTTTTTTTTTTTTTTTTTTTTAACCAGTGGCACTCTTGATAAGCAAGAATGTAGGGAAAAACGTATCAAAATTCTTCTTTACTGGTTTCTAAATGAAATGTTAAACCTGCCAATTTCCACAGCAAGTGCAACAAGTCTGTGAGGTGGCTCCTCACTTGGTAATGATCGTCACATGATTTACCTTAGTTGTAGCAGCAGGAGTATTTGTCAAAAAGGCATCACCTCAATTGCTTTTATCACCTTGCCTTTCTCTTCTCCTTATTCCCAGAACTGAGCAGTTTCTCCATGAATGCTTGCAAATGAACAAAGATTCCGCCAACTGGAACTCTTGTTGTGTCACAAATAAGTTAAATGAATATGAAATGCATGTNCCGCCAACTGGAACTCTTGTTGTGTCACAAATAAGTTAAATGAATATGAAATGCATGTTTTCTCTTGCTCCTGTCCTAATCTTTTGGGTAGCATTTCTGTGAAGGGTGTAATAGCTGTGCCAAGCCACCTCACAAATGGATGAGATGGTCTTTTCAGCTCGTGGCTAGTGTTAGCAAACCACACTGAGATTCTCATGAGTTGTTGGATGGGTGCTATGCAGCTTGTGGCTTTTTTTTGTGATCCTAAGTGCTCTCAACAGCATCCCATCAATCAGTGGGAAGATAAGCTTTATCTTTTCCTCTGTGATGAAGACATTAGAGGGATTGTTTTGTCTTGCCTAGAAGATTTTGAACTAGCAAAATATATTTAAAACAATGTAAACCTTGCAACAAGTAGTATATTGAAATGCTTATGAAAACCTGCGGTGTAGTCTCATTGGATAATAAGATATACAGATACAGGTTACATTACCTGGATACAGCTAATTGCTGTTTCTGCTGAACTATTTGTACTCTGGTTATATAGCGGTGATGGAAAAGATTTTAGAAATTATGTAACACTACAAATACCTATGGATCTGCTACAAAAGAGAAATTAAATCTGGGGGCAGCAAAATATTTATCAAAATAATCTGATTTTCTCTGCTTCATACTATTCATAGATTATCTGTCATTCCCTTTTTTAACGTTTTTTCTTTGTATCAAACCTGACAAGAAATTACGTGAAATGTAAAGATATATTGTTTAGGTAGAAGTGTTCTAATTGATACAGTGGAAAAGAGACCAAATCAGGATTTGGGGGCCTGTGAATTCAAAAGCCTCTTTGTCTTTTCCATCTGCTTCGGCTGGTCTAATGACAGATACCGCCTCCTCCTCCTAATCTTGCCTCAGAGACTGTCCTCTGGTCCCGCAGTGTGGACCCGCAACGCCAGGCAGCAAAAGGAAGGGTTCCTCTGGCACAAGCTGCTTGCGCGGTTCGTGCTTACGGCGTATCACTGGCAGAGCCAGAACAACAGAAACCTGCAACAGAAACAAACCACGAGAGGTTGCACGCTTCCCAGGTCTCCACGAGCAGCTCGGGCATTTGCTCTGAGCCCTTCAGTGCTTACCAGGAATGACAAATCCTGCACTAATTCTTACTGACGTTGTGATTACAGGACATAAATGCTTCAATGACAAACAGCACGGTGACAAGCAAACCGCCTGTAACACTGCGGCTCGTCGTCCCGGCAAGTCAGTGTGGATCCCTTATAGGAAAAGGAGGTTCCAAAATCAAAGAAATCAGGGAGGTAAGTGTTGGGATGTCTGCCGGGAATGCTGGCTAGCTCGGCATCCTACCGCAGCATGCCCTGCCACCATCGGCCGCTGCACTTTGCTCATCACACGAACGTGAGCATGTGCTGAGTGAAAAGCCTGGAAAAGCCTTGCTCTGGGGGAAGCAAGGGTCCAGCACAGCGGTACCCTTCTACCTTCCTTGAATCTAAAGACCGTGTGTGAAATAAAGAAACAGTTTTACAACATATTAGTCTCTGATGCACAAGTTAGCAAAGCAACAGTTTAGCAACAGAAATGGCTCATCCAGTTTCTCTTCAGGCACAGCCCTTCCCCAGTAATGCTCAGGCAAACCCAAGTTGCAGCCATTTCCAAATTAGCTGCCACCCTTGCAGCCAGAGGAAGGCCCAAGTAGCACTGGGGAGTCCAGGTTAGTAGTTCAAATGCTTGATCTACTTTTTAAAAAAAAAATTATTTTCATAATTCTTTGCTGTTTCTCCCTTATCTCACTGTCACACAGGTTACCTGTTTTCATGTAATCCAAACCCTTACTGACTTTTTTTAATCCAGACTTTATCTAAAGGTATTCATTCAATGTGCTGTGCTAGCACCCCCTTTTTCCTTTAATCAGAAAATGCAAAAAATATCATACGGTGCCAGTTTTAATTCTTCCATGCATGACTGTAACAACATAGCACATGCCAAGCCAAGAATCCAATGTTTGTAATCAGTCAAACAAGAAAATTAGGTACATGTTTAGTTACGTAGAAAAAATCTGAATAGGACATTTCAGAAAAAATAGATTTTTATTCTGGAGAAAGTGAGAGCACTTTTTCTAAATTTGTATTCGTTCCAACATGGAATGAGGTGTTGAATATCAAGATAACACGCTGATAATTTTTTTTCATTTGACTATGTCAAAACAGAAGCTTTTGACAAGCTTTACCAAAGCAAAACTTCCTTTTTTAATCTAAAAAGTAGATTCAAGACAGTAGGTTTCAGTGAGCTTTTACATTTCATTTCAAATGTGAAAAAAAGATAATGTATATTTTTCTATCAAAAAAAATTTGATCCAATTTCAAAAAAGAGTGAAAAATTCTTTGATCAAAATTTTATATCCAGCATTTGCTATGTAATGTTAGTTTATGGTAGCCTTGGAAGGAAAGGTGATGATAGAGGACAGTTAAGTGTGTCATCCTGTTGACTTTCAAGTTCTTCCAAATTATTTCATTTTGATTCCAATTTGATTGTCCCAGGAGTTTTCTTAACAAAGTCTCTGAAGACTTATCTTCAGCTTTCAGGATTTGGCCGCTACTGAAAGGGTCTTTTCTCTGCTTGCATACAGGGAAGTAATGTACCAGCACATACTACTTCCATTAGCTACAGAGCTGCCAAAAGCTGTTTCAGAGGTTTTTTTGCCAAGCAAACAACATGTTATTCCCCCATGTGCTTCTTGCTTTGTAAACTGTGTTCATGAAAACATGCATAGGTTGTCTGCTGTGAACTCGCAGAAAAACAGTTCAGAGCCCTGCCATTTGATGGGGTCTCTGTGCTTACTGAGACCTGCAAATAAAAGGCAATTACAAATCAGATTTTTTTTTTTCTTGGAATGCTGTTACTTTATTTTTCATCAAAGATTCTGGGAGCTATGCCTCTCAGTAGTCCTTATTGTCAAACCAGCTTTTGAAATGTGGGAGAAAGGAGTCACTTGATGACTCCTGAGGGGAAGAAAACATTATTTCTGTGCAGACATTAGGGTCATAGGAAAGCCTCTGACTTTTTTTCTTTAATCCCAAAAAAGCTTTGTCAGAGAACTTCATATAGATGAGAGAAGATACTTGTGTGTTGAAGTGCATTTCCTGGGTGGAAGGAAAGTGTTCAGTTTGCCTTACGCATGGGACATTTCTGGCTCAGATTCTGCACGGCCACCAAACTGTTGGTGTTTGCAGTAGTTAGTGTCCGGGTGAGTCAGAAAGCTGCATGCTCTCGCCCTGGCAGGCAGCAGGTGAAGCCAGGAAAAAGCTGGGGAATGCAGAGCTACTGTCAGAGCACAGTCGGAGGTGACCTCAGCCACAAGACATGATTTCTCCTGGTCCTCCAGATCTCTTAGGTGTCCAGGAGAACTGTCAGGCAGCAGGAATCCAGCTGATTTCTTAGTTGTTTTAAAATCGGAGCAGGCGTGAGTGTGAACCGTGTGCCAGTGAGTGCTTAGCTCTAGGTTTTACAGCTACCGATACTTTGGATTTTATTTTAAATATCCGAAACCTCATCCAGAACACTGAGTGAGTGCTTTTAGGACATGGGGTTTTAAAGGTGAGATTGGTCTTTTGGCCTGTGTACATTAAATGATTGAAGTGATTATCCTGGTGAGCATAGTTTCAGAAGCAATTACCTACTAGTCTAGTCCAAGGAAGTAAAAGAATAGTGTTTGGCCAAATAAGTGTTTTGATAAAGCTAATGCAGCGAGAAGCCACACTGCACATTTTCTTATGCGTAAGGGTAATGGACGATATATTACTCATTTTTTTCCTTGCTGACATATAACCAAAGTCAAAGAATAAACAAGATTGGCACTGCAAATGCATAAATGACTGCAGTATTTGGCAGAGTATTTTGTGCTACCCAGATACCCAGAACTGTATGTCAAACAGTAAATACAAACAAACAGGAAAAAAAGGAGCATCCAGCTTAAGATGTGGTCTAATTTCATCATCACACAACACACTAAGCAGCAATTGCACGAGGGATGGTCTTTTGTGATCAGTCATGTACCCAGGAACAACATGTAGGGTTGCAGTACTATTTTCAAGATAAGATTACAAAAAAAAAAAGAAAAGCATGACTGATTGATCAAATTATGGCAATATTCCAAAGCCTATTATAGAGCAAGGAATTGATATTCTGGCCTTAAACAGCACTAGTGAACAGAAGATGCAATCAGTAATTTAATCAGTCTTTGGAAAGAAGAATAACATGTGTTGTATGTAACCAGCAGGAAAACAAATTAAGTCCTTGCTGACTGACACAAAGTCAATGGTTACTGAAAATACTTTTTTTAAAAAGCCCAAAATATTGCATTGCAATAACAGTCAGCAATAGATTTTGTTTGTAACATGTGAAAGTGCTAACTCAGTATGAAATGCCTGGGTTTTTCGCTATTGACTGAAAAGGTCTTCCAGGATGTTTGTGAAATAATGCCAGGGATTGTTTTGGCCTCATGTATTTTTTTTTTCTTTCTTTAGGTGGTTTGTTGTTGTTGTTAACTAAGATACATTAGTGCCAAGATCAAATTTAAAAAAAAAAAAAAAAGAAAACAAAACTGGCTCATTACCTCCTTGGGTTCATTAATAAGCTAAAAGTTGATGATGTGCATATATTTAATCAACACTAATTATAATTTAGAAGTGCTTCTGTACCATCCTGAGATATTCCAGAGCACAAGGCAGCCCCAAATTTCATCCAGAGACACAAGTCGGCCACCAGTGGATTAAAGAGCCATTTATCCGCAACTCATTTGATTAGCAGACCTTCTTCAGTTATCAGCATTTTTTTAATTTCTTTTTTTTTTTATTATTGAGAAGTACCTCATTTCACCTTTTTTATTTTTTAGTCAGCATTGCAACGGTCTGTCTTTGAGAGGGTTAAACGACTTGTCCTGAAATTCAGGTCACCATTTGATTCATTAACAGCTACTGAGGTCTAATCTTCCTAGGATGGGAGTGTTTGCAAATGGGCTTGAACCGGCAAATCCGTGTCCTGCCTGACCCCGATTACCCTGTCTGGGCAGGAGTTTACATACACGCTCTACCACATATCTAGCAAAGAAAAGACAAAAAGTTTAGAGGTGCGTCCCCTCCATCACATCAGTGAATCACTGACTTTGGAGAGGTGCCGTTGCCTGCCCGACGGTGACGCTCTCTTTGCTTTGTCTCTGCTCAAGTCCACAGGAGCCCAGGTGCAGGTAGCGGGGGACATGTTGCCAAACTCGACAGAGCGTGCAGTGACTATATCAGGCACTCCCGACGCCATTATCCAGTGTGTGAAACAAATATGCGTGGTTATGCTGGAGGTAAGTGAGTGCTTGGTATATCAGCTGTCACTCGGGAGATGCTCAAACACATTATTAATTTTCAGTTACCCTGGGTTCCCCAGGGGTGCTGCCCACCCTTCCCGTGCCAGGGATTTCAAGGGGACTCTGTTAGACTGTGCCCTTCCTGGTGTTCGAGAGCCTCTCGCAGCAGGGTTTAGCAATCAAAAACCAGGGCTGTCATGACACTGTCAAACAACAAACCAGGTCCAGCATAGAGCTGCAACCCATTCTGAGAGAAAAGCATTTTGTTCTGATGCAAAATAGGGCAAAAAACATCTAGGTCTTGTTTTAAATAGAAATAATTCTGACTAGTGTGTTTTAGATTTACCAGGACTTTTTGCTTCCTTAGGATCAGGTCATTGCATAAAGCCAGAATGTTTCATTTTGATGGCAGTTTTTTAGCTCTTAGATTAAATGATAAAAAATTAATTTACATAAAAATCTGGACATTTTAACCCTTGCTGAAAATGCCTATAATTTCGTGCAAGTACATTTCTCAACTGGTTAAGTTGAATAGAAGTTTGAAAAAAATATTTCAGCAAATAAAAATTAAATATTTTGACTTAGTAACCATAATTTTTGACAAGGAACAGGAAACATCTCTGCTTTTATCACATTTTCTGCTGGAAAATTTTCTGTGTTTTTTTGGTTTGGTTTGGTTTTTACCTAAGTCTAGTCAAGGGCTGTCTCATGATGACCTCTGACACCCTACTGTTCTGTTATTCTTTAAAGAGGGGAGAAACAGTGGAGTGTTTGAGACAGCACTACAGCTACTGGCTGTTCAGAAGTACGCAATGCATCAAAATGTCGTACAGCCTAATGCAAATACAAGCATAAAAACTAATAAATCCCCAGTGTTTTACTGGGGACAAGTGACTCTTGCTTCAGTTTTTGCTGGATTACTGTGAGGAAGGAATTTCTTTATAAAAATGCAAGAGAACAGAAAGATAATATTAAAAAATAATTTTAGTTTGTTAGAGATGGAGTACATGATGGCAATAGTTATCAACTTTGTGAACACAGAGTGTAGTCTACTGTCCAAGTGACATTTGTGGAATAAATAGTTATTTGCTAAAGAAGATGAGAGAAACCATTTCTCAAAATCAGAGAGACAGAGTCCTACCTTCCCACAGGTAGAGCCACTTTTTAAATAACCAGTTTTGACCTAAGTACTTAATTTTAATGTTAGGCAAATCGCAAGCAGCACAGGAAGACACTGGCTTAACTACAGTTTGCTGCTTCAAACACTCAAAAAAATGAACGTGCTCTAATTTGCAGCATATATTTAATTTGGCCACAAACACTTTCATTGACATGAAATAGCTAATTATATGATATTAATGAATGGAAGTGATATTGTTGTTACCTTCTTTAGTTGTAGTTAATGCACTGAAATCAGGGCACTGTGCTGCTAGGTGTTGCACAGACAGCTTGAAGCCTTTTTTATAGACACATTCTCCTGCTTTATTTATGAGGAGAAAGTTAGCCTCAGTCGGGGGGTTTTCCTTTGGGTCCTTGCCTTGGGCTATAGGGAATAAACTCCTTTTTCATGCATTATGAAGGCCGTGGTTATGCTCCTGCTGAAGCCAGGAGGATTTTTCTCCAAACTTCTAGATCAATCAGACGAAAGGCAGATCAAGATGGTCATTTGCAGTTGAACAGCTGACTTAATTGAGTTAGTAAAACAAGAAACCTTGATATGTAGCAGTGTAGGAAAGATCAATAAACAGATGTACTCTGTGTTAACAAAGCGAGAGCACAGGCCGGACTCTTCCAAATTGTTGACAAATTTCAAAATTGTGCCCATGTTTCCTGAAATACCTTGACATGCTTAATGAAGCTTCATAGCTTCATCTGACAATAGCAGTAATGAAGTCACAAGTGCCAGCACTGCCTGTTTTGGCTGTGCAGTCAGGAACTCGTCTCTTCCCCTCGAAGCCCGGACAACTGGCCTCCGGCTTGCTTTTGGGCTGATGGGGTGGAGGGCAGGGTGGGGTGGGCTTGGCTGGGTTAGCTGCATGCCTTGTTGTTTGAGGTGACCAAGAGTGATTTTTTAATACAAGCTCTGCTTCATTCTGCATTTTGATCACTTTGTGTTTTTGTCTGCAGTCCCCACCCAAAGGTGCCACCATCCCCTACCGTCCCAAACCTGCCTCTGCACCTATCATTTTTGCAGGTGGCCAGGTAAGAGCAGACACCATTTTGGCTTCAGCTGGAAACCACACCGTCTTGGCCCAACCTCAGCCAGCGCCTGTTAGTTTTCAACTTTTACTCTTTTTTGCCTGGTATAGTATTGATGTGCTTTGTCTACTCTGTGTGCTTACAGTTTGCAGGAAAGGAGAACACTGCATTGCAAACTTGACGCAAAATTGTGATGACTGGTATTTTATGAACATTTAAAATTAAATTCTGTAATTAGGAAAAGTTTGCCTTTCTGTGAATTGAGAGGTGTCCAAATCAGATGCTCCAAGTGGGGTAAAACTGCTTATTGTAAGGGTTGTTTTTTTCAGTCTTAACTTGCAGCTCCACTAGCAGTATAAGCAGTTTTGTCAATTTTCAGAGATGATCAAACAGCAGGATGTCTCTGCTCATGAAAGGCATAATTTTTCTCTCTCAGTTTTCATTTTTTTAGGATCAAATAGCACGTTTTGCAGTAAAAATTTACACACACACAATTTCTGCTGCTTATAGTCCCTCAAGACCAAGTAGCAATGGGCTTCTGAGGTTACAGGAACTACATACATGCAAGTGTAGACCTTCCCAACCATGCTGTGCAACAGCCTGATTGATAACACAACAACAGCGTTCCTGTTTCTTTTTTATATAGTGAAGTTTTGACGATTCCCTGTTCATCTTCAGCTATATCAGTCAAGGTTCTCATCTGTCTTTAAAACCCCATGTGCAATGTGACTCTTCCTTGTCTTTTGATAATGCTCTGAAATGGCTCTGCAACATACTGCTGAGACATGGTGGGAATTTTCTCTGCCCCATCTGTTGCAGGGGGAATGAGCCGGCAACAAACGCAGCTGACATGTACCCTAAAAACACCATAGGAGGCTCACAAGGGGACCCATATAGCCAACAGGCTAAGAGAGCACTGCCCACATGTGTGCAATGGTGGAGGAGTGAGATGGTGCAAGCCCTGCTCAACTCAAGGGGAAACTGATCTCCTAATTCTGGGTAGAGGAAGGAAGCCATCTCTCTACTCACGATTCACATATATGAAGCCTCTCTGGCAGGAAGGTACCCCCACCCAGCCAAATCTTTTCCCCAAGATGACATCAAGGCCTCTTTTTAAGTAGTTACCTAGTGGGAAGAGCCACACACCTGCATGGTGGATCTGCAGGCAAGTCCCACTGTCCCATTAGCCCAGCCCAGGTCATCACCCTGGGTGGGGTGTGGGGTGTAAGACCATGTCTCACCTCAACAGGCATTTCAGAAGTCATATGAGAAACTGAACATGGGGTCCTGGAGGGGCAGAGGGCACAAAGTGCTGCTGGTATTGTTGGTGGTATGACAACCCATGCTACCACAATCTGCCAGTTTGTAAGGAAGCTCCTGCACATCTCAAACATATGCCAAAGCACCTTTGCTTCTGACAGGCCCTTGTAAAGAGCTTTCTCCGAATTTTTGTCTCAGTGTTTTACCTTCTACCCTGTAATGATACGTTATGATGTACATCCAGATTTTCATAATCTGGAGGTACTAGCTTTCAGTTCCTGGTGTTCAAGCCTACTGCTCTTAGTTGTCTTCAAAATAAGAAATCTGCTTCCTTAGTAACCAAAGTCAAATTGAAATTTAAAATAATTTGCCAGAAATTGGTCTATGACTGAAGTTCAGAATAATTTACTCCATATATTTAAGTTTACACTGCAGTGCTTTCCTTTAAGAAATATGTGTGTATATATGCAGCAGCCCATGTTACCAGTATTGTAATTGCTACTACCTTCAAAGACTATCTCTGTATATCATTAGTCAAAAGTATTGAAACTGTTTGCTAGAGTGCTCTGAGCGGTTTGTATAAATAATTGAAAGTGTCCTATTTTAAGGTCTAATAGCTCTTGTCATCTTCAGTTCTATCAGTTAAAAAAGTGTTCTCACTTTTCTAACGTAACCTTGTTGATGTGAGAAAGTGTAAGAGACAGACACTTTCTCTGTGCTTTGAATTTCTATGTGCTCTGACTAAGCAGACTTTTTAAGAAAATGCATAAGGTGTGTTTGGCCATCAGTATGGAAAGACATTTTAGGCAGGTTTTGTAAGCGGCAACTGATACTGAAAATAAAACTTTATCAGCAGTGTTGATTTCATCCAACATTTTGGCTACACTATCAGAAGTTATTTTTCCATTCTAAATTACGTCATGGCTATCTTGAAAGGTTTTGGTTTGTTTAATGTTTGCATATCAAACAACACTAGCAAAATCAAATTTCTAGATTTTCTTAACAAGTTGGGGTTCTTCTGCTTTAAGCATTGCTTTTAGTTCTCTTGTGCTTCTTCGATACTGTATTGCATGACAGAACTAAAAGGAAGCTGAACACTGTCCTGCCCTGCTCTGCCCCGCCCCTTACCAATATTTAGCATAGGCAGTGGTTAAAAAAAAAAATACATCCAGCACTCCTGCCTGATGGAAACAAATTGGAAATTTCTATCTCCTGTGCTACATTGCTGTTTAGATGGGTACTCACAGGGTACAGCTTTGCTTTATGTCTTATAGCAGTTTTATGGTTTAAATTGAGGAAGGTTTGTAGACGAGGTCCTTCCTGCTGTTACTAATGTCAGTACGTCAGTAGGAAAGTTGCCCTTGACTTGATGGAAGCAGACCCATAGCTCATGTCCTTAATGAAATGTTACAGTACAGATGTCTAAGCACAGTCTCTACCAGGCTACTACTTAGTATGCCTCAACCACAGAAGGGCACAGTTCCTCCGCCAAGGGATAAAGCAGTCAAAGACAGTTTTTCTCAACTTAAATTCATCAAATGACCTTTTGGGAGCCTAAGAAATAAAGAGGTTTGGTTTTTTTTACTGGGAAAGAAAATTCAAGATCCATCTTGTCTATGGTTTGGACCATCTTTGATGGTTTTCATTTTTGCTATTTCTCCAGTTTGTTTTCTTCCTCATCTGTGGAAGTATGAGGGAGTAGAGTGACGAGGAAAGGGGTCACTTCTATGGCATTCACTGGTGATTTTTGTGCAGTGGTTTCTTGCTGGTTTGCAGACCACTGCTTGGGAAGCACCTGTGTAAAAGATGTTCTCTCAGCTGGGTTTGAAATAAAGCCAAGATCAGAAAGGACACTTGTGATCCAGCACAGAGGCTCAGAGACCAAAGCAATGGTTTCCAAACCCACAGTTTGCTCATGGACCTAAGCCCCCACCCAGTGCCATTTCCAGCTATAACCTCCCTGAGGCTGCTCCTGTGCTTGGCTACGCACAGAGCTCCCACTCAGCAAAACAGCGTAACATCTCCTTAAGGTTGTCCTCATTCAGTAAAACACCTACATACATGCTTTGCTTGCCTGAATATGTGCTTGCTTCAGAGCCACTGACAACAGTGATCCCCTGTTTTGGAGAACTGGAACCTTTTCTTGTCATTTATAAACTGTCTGTAATGGCCATCCCCTGTAGATGCACATGAGTATGTATGCCCATGAGCATCCTGTTGAGCTCAGTCACAGGCACTTCTGCCTGAAAACTGCTCATGTGCATAAGGTTTGCCAGATTGCGGCCTTGCTTTATAACTCATTTAAAAACTAAATGAAATGTTTCTTCTCAAGAAGAGAAATTCTGCTGCAGAAATGTGCATTAAGCCGTTGGGGCATTAAAGGTTTTAATATCCGAACTCCATTAAATGAATTGTTTTATCATTTGCAGAGGATTCATTACTTTCTAAGAGGCCTTTTGTCAAATAAGCATTTTGCAGACTAAGCTAATCAGCTCTGTTCCTGTTCATAATTCTCCCACTACAAATATTTATACGTTATAATTTGTCTTTCTGCTTTCCTGCCTATCTAAGCACAAGCACATTAAAATTTTTCTGACATGCCATTGCATTCAGAAAAGCCCTACAGGATATAATAGAAAATTATAAACTCTCTATACTTTTTTCTTTGTAGGCCATTACAGAGGGTTGAACAGAGCCAGCAGGAGAGACAAAGTGCTGTGCTAACTAGTGCCAGACATGCCACTGTATCCCTCCTCTCCCACGTGCTTTTTTTGCCTCCCCCACCTCACTCCAGTGCTGCCAGGAGTGATGCCAGAAACTATACCCCTTGCATTGCTCTTGTGCAGAGAGGCTGGATTTGGAGGGGGGATATTTGGCTTCTTGTGGAAGATAAGACCGCCTCACTGGGGGTCTCCCTCATGCTCCTATCTCCAAACTGGCATGCTGGCCCCGTGCCCAGGCACTGCAGGACAGGCTGCCATCCAGCACGCGTGCTCACATACCCGCTGGCATGGCAGCCTGGGACATGAGTCCCGTGGGGTGCATCGGGACACAGGTTTGCTGGCATCTAGCATCTGTGGCTGTCGGTAAGCAGGAGAGGTGGCTCGGAGCTGCACACGGCAGTCAGGAGTTGGATATCAGGGCAGGGCATCCCCCGGGCAGGTCTGCCCAACCTTGCTGCCCCAGCATCAGCATCTCCCCATGTGCATCAGTGCTGGATGGGGCAGCAGGGAGGGGAAGAGGCCACCCCCCATGCTCCTCAGCCCCCGTCGTGTCCCCAGCTCTGCTCCCAGCAGATGGAGCTGGGCTGAAGAGGGGTCCTGAGGACCGGGATCACCAGAGCTCAGGCGGTGGTAGTTGGCATCCCCTGCTTGCAAGGGGCACGCGGGCAGCCCAGCTACAATCTTCCTGTCCCATGCCAAGCGTTATCAAGCAGCATAAGACAATTAAGCTTCACCCAGCGTTGAAAGCGATGCGGGTAGCATTCGCCTGGGGAGCTAGGAGGAACTTTGCTGATGAAAACAGGAACTCTGCTTGTCCCGCCTGACTGACCTGTGTCTTAACTGTGCTTGTTGTTTTCAGGCGTTCACGATTCAGGGGCAGTATGCCATCCCTCATCCAGACGTGAGTCCTGCGCATGTAAATTACTCCCTTTTTCTTCCTGTCCCTCTTATTTGTTCTGGGCAACATTTACTTTCTACAGTTAGCAATAAAGACACAGCCGAAGGACACCTTTCCTGAACAACACACTGTAGAGCCACATGTTAGCTCAACTGCATCTCTTACCTTTTGTAATAATTGCTAGAAAGTATAATGGCCCAGGAACAAATGACAGTTTTCTTGGTCTTTCTTTGCATGTGATATATTTGAGTTCTTTTAATATGTAATTCTACAGTAATTAGTTAATATTAACAATAGCCATTACATGTAATAACAGTAGAGATGTCATTTATAACCAGTTTGGGTTGTTTTTTTTTTCTCTACGGTAGATTAGAATGAATGATTAAACCTTTTTTTTTTCAATATAATTTTAATTAATCCAGTTTTAGAACATGTAAGATGGTTTCTCTGCTCTGAAATAATTCCATTTGATTGGTTAGTTCTAATTTCCCATCCTGCCCTGCAGTTGACCAAGCTTCACCAGTTGGCTATGCAGCATCCCCCCTTTACTCCCCTTGGGCAGACCACCCCTGGTTTCCCTGGTACGTACCCATGACTCCCTGGGGATGTCCTTCTTCTTAACAGCTTTGTTTCCCATGGTCATTACATCATTTTAATAATAAATGTGGTCAATGACCAGCGATCCTTCTGTTTTTACACGTTAATCTCTGTTGTCCCCTCCCTGTGCCTCTGTTACAATTCCTTTCATCATTACTAAAACGTGCTTTGTTTGTTACATTTATTTAGTCAAAACCGCTTCATTTGTGCCATTGGCTAAAAGCCCTGAGTTTCTTTTGTTCAGTCCTTGTAAAGTTATTATGGACCATACAGTATGTACCAGTTGGTCCTGAGTGAAGTACTTGGGCGTGCATCTTGTCAAATTTCCAGTTTGGTAACATGGTTCAGAAAGAAGCAGACACAGGAAAGCAGTATGTAATCATGGTACAGATATACTGATTAAAGAAATTATGGCACGCTGAAACTTGAATTCATTGTAGAGCCAAATGTCTTAAGAGCATCTGTAAACATCATTGCTGGAAAAAGTGCCTCTCTTCCTACTAAGTATGCAGATATAGCTACAAAATGCAATGGAAATTTAGATAATTAAGGACTGCAAATTTGGTCCATGCTTATTAAAGCCGAAGCTGAATTCTTGATTCAAGAGTGAGAAGTCAGTTAACCCTACAAAAAATCATTTTTACTGTACTTCACTATATATATGCTTGACATCTAAAAACTTCTCAAAACAGAAGTACATATGTACTGGTACATGCTTTGTATGGCAAATAACATTTTATCACATACATCAAATTCTGTGAGCAACTTGGTTGTTTTATATTCAATGTAAAATAAGCATATGCAACTCTTAATTGAATGTAAACATAAGTAAAATGTAGGTGAGTCACTTTTTTGTAAGACTATTTCTTTTCCATCTTTTCTAGCTGGAAATGAGTATTTTTGGCATGTCTTTACAGATAGTAATAATAATAAACACCAAAAAAAGAGAAAAGGAGAGAAAGAGACATGACATCAAAAATACATTTTTGTTTCTTCATGATGTATCTGATAAAATATCTACAAGTAATACTAAATTGCCTTTCCTAGCTTTATATTTTCCTTATTCTTGTCATTAACATGCTGCTCCTTAATCTTTTCCTGGTTGTATTTGAGAGATGTGTGTTTCTGTAATGTTACTCTGTGTTAGAGCAGTAAGTCCATTTTTCCTGAGCATTTTCCTTTTGTCCACCCAATTTACAAACAAATGTATGCAGCTTAGAGTATCTTGTACATTTCCCTTCAAAAATTACCCTTCCCAGCATTTCTTCAGTGACTAATACCACATATAATTTCCAAATTTTCTTAGGTTAATTTCCTCATCCTTATTTTAATTCATTAATTTTTCTTTTTCATATCTATGTAATTTGTTCTGCTAGTTGTTTGTTTGACTTCCACTTTCATTTGCTGTGTTCTAGAACTTCTGGTAGAGAGGTCAAATTTCAGCCATCCATTAATTTCTCAATTGATATGTTTAGAACAAACTTCAGAGACTATTTTTAGGGGAAACCCTTCTTTTTCTAGAAGCTTTTTATGACCCTGTGGAATCTCATGTGACATTTGTTGCTTTGGTGGGTTAAAGGTTAATTAAAATAAAACTCATTTAAAATTAGTCCAGCCCTCTGAGTTCTGCATCTCTTGCTTTCTTTTCTGTTTTGCTAGCAGTTCTCTATTTTTCTTTACTCCTCTCTCTTTTTTTTTTCCCCCCTTCTTTCTGTATGTTTCCTTCTTTAAAATATCATTTGTTGTGTCTTGCCCTTCTTGCGAACAACTGGTGTAACATTTTCCCTCTGTCCCCTGAATAGGACTGGATGCCACTACTCCAACCAGTTCCCATGAACTTACTATTCCCAATGATGTAAGTGGACCAATAGTCAGTATCACTTTCTCTTCTCTCGCTCCTCTGCCACGGGAGGGGAAACCTCTCATCTTTGGCTGATTTGTAAACGCTAGTCGCCAGGACAAACTGTACGGCATTTAGTCTGTTGGGGAGGGGGTACTAGGGGTTAGTGAAATGCTGGACAGAAGCAGCAGGACTGTCCCCTCTCGTGTCAGGTCTCCAGCAGTGCTGGTTTAATTGCATGACGGTGCCAGCACCTCGATGCTTCACCGGCTTTGTTAAAACCTGCGTGCCTGCTGCTTACAGTGGTCTTAGATGACTTATCAAAATTCATCTCTCAGGTGGCACTAGCACGGGTGGTCTCAGCAGAAGGGCTAAAGGGGGTGGGAAAACGTGCAACCCCATGTGCTGTGTGTTGGGCTGGAGTCCTCCATGCCAGGGGGTGGAGAGCTTGCACTGTAACAGCTTGTGCCGTGCCAGTCTCCGCTGCACCCTGCACTTATCTGAGACAGTGTTTTTCCTGAACAAAAAAGCTACTTCAGTTACATAAAGGTGCAATATTAGGGTTTATTTGAAAAACAAGGGCTAAAAACATTCCTGCTCCGGCAACTCTGGACTGGCTGTGATGGACAGACCCAATTTCCATGAGCAATATGGTGCTGAATCTTAAAACAATTACTTAAAATGCCCAACTGATACGCTGCGTGTCATATAAAAATGCCTTCCCGTTTTATTCACTTTCATTGCAAACAGGGTTTTTTTTCTCAGTTTTCATTACAAATGAGTCACTTGGAAAATGGAAGATTTCCCCTCCAGTAAAAAAAGCTTTCAAGCATGAGTGGGATCACAAATAGCAATTATATTACTTAAGAGATACTTATAATATTGTGTAAGCCCTATTAAACTCAGTGGCAATGATTGACAGTAAGAAAAAAATACAGAATAACAAAGTGAAGGTGTGAGTTCTGTGATTTCATAAGCTTTCTGTTACTTAAAAGATGCCCTGCTGCTTTATCAGTATCTGCTTTACAACCCAATTTCTTCTATGTTGAGAATTTTATGGGAGCACCCAATTTATCCTTACAGTGCAAGTTTTTTAATCTCACTTTCAGGCAGATGTTGCTCTTGCCATCAGTTATATAAATCCAAGGTCACTCTTCTGACTTCAATTCTTCCAGGGTTCATAGCAGAGAAAGAGAGGGAGAAAGTTGGCCTTGTGTCCTGTAGTGCAGTAGAAAATTAAGAAACCCCATCAGTTTCTCAGCCAGGAGGGATGAAATGCCCCGGCTCAGCACTGTCCTCTGAAAAACAAACACCCATCCATGCGTTGTTTCTAATGGAAGATTCTTCTGGCTATGCAGTGCGTGTCTTGCTGTTGTTGCTAAAGGAGCAAAACCAAGGCCAAATTGGGGTTAGGCTTAGAAACAGCCTGCAGGGGCTCTACAGGTGGTGAAGGGGAGTTCTGATGTTCATATGGTGTCAAGGTGTGCATTAAAGGACCAAAAGGCATTACTGCTGCCCACGTTCGCGTGTGCGTGTGTGCGCGTCCGGTGCTGTGGTGCCAGCATAGAGGGGAAGAAGGGCTCTCATGTACCGTCGGGCATCAGGGGCTGCTTGGGAATTTTGCAGGGGGAAAAACAGTTTCTCCGTGCATCTCCCCAAGGCATTCGCTCTGCCTGTGCCGCAGACTGTCAGCAGTGCCCTGCCAGGCTGTCCTCGGGGTGCAGCAGCAAGAGGGTACCGTCCCTGGGGTCTCCCAGCATGACCGTGCATACCGGTGTCCCGCAGCCCCATCACCGCTGCAGCAAGGCTGCTCTCTGGGCAGCCCAGTGCTAAAAACAAGGAGATGCAGGAGACGGAGGGACACGGGGCAGAGAGGGAGCCGGGTGAGGAGGCGCCAGCACCCGTGTTTCGTATGTGCCCTGTCAGTCAGATGCTGTGCACGGAGGGAGATCAGGCTGGGAGAGGCAACAGCAGCAAAGCCTGCATGGGTAATTTGACTTCCCTTTCCTGATAAGCATCTCCTAATCCCGTTTTGATAAACAGGCAGTTGTTGTGGCACGGCGATTATTTATCTGGTTGAAGGTGAAGGAAGCTGCAGGCCCTGGCACGGGGCTGTGCTGCAGCCCTGATGGTGCACGTGGCCAGTCTCCCGACTCCAGGGATCTCCTGTGCTGCACGAGTGCCCCAGCTTTCTTATCATACGTGCTTATGTGTGCAAACTCCAGCACACATGAAAGAACATGAGAGTTGCAAATATCTGCATGCTCTGCAGCTATCAGAGAAGTCATTGTACACACATCTACATGTGCTACACTTATTTTTTAAAACCAAGATAATGACAAGCACATAAAGCCAAAGCCTCGGTAAGAATCTGATGGAGCAAAATCAAAGAATAAGCAGCTCAGGCTTCAGCCTAGTCTACAATTTGCATAGCTTCATATTAAAATAAATTTTCCTCACTCCCTCTGGCATTAAGGCAGTGACAAAGATTTTTTTTTCGTTATTAATAATTCCTGTAACAACATCATGCTGCTTTCTTCATACAATATGCAGATAATTGCAACTAACCTGTTGCTTAATAACAAAGAGAAACCGCAGAACAAAGAAATCCATTTTGCAGAAAGTTATTTTCCACATGCTAAAAGCCGAGGGTTCCTCTCCAGATAATGAATTCAGAAGATTTTGCCTTTCTAGGTTTTCTCATAACTTCTGGGTATCTCCAAAAAGGGAGCAGAGAGGACATTTCTCCAGGTCCCTCTCAGAAGTCACTTTGATCTTTATCTAGTATCTCCTTTTCCTCATCAAAACCTCTCATAGGGGGATTTGGTTGCCTTTCTTTCCTTGTTGGGATCTTGTCTGGCCTTCCCCTGCTGCCTAAGTTACACAATATAAGTGTGTTTCACATAAATCCCAGAATAAAGTGGTGTTAACAGTGGCATATCCTTAAGGGAACGGAAGGGAGGGTATCCCTGGGTGTAGCCGATTGGGCACAGATAACAGATGTCCAGATTTTATGATCCAATCCCCCAAAATGCCCATTGAGAGTAAATGAACAAACCAATAATAATAAAAAAAATCAGTCTCATTAAAAATTATGCAGACTTAATATCCATCAGAAACAAAGTGAGACCATTTGTGGGTACAAGGCACTATTTAGGGTTAAAAGTAATTCCCCTCCAGAACCACCTACTGCTCACTTTAGGGAACAGGACAGGAACTGGTGTTGGGCCCTCCATAAATTGAAATGCACACAAATCTGCAGAGTGATTTGGTTACAAAGCAAGTAATAAGAAGGCTCATTTCTGAACATGTTCTCTCAGTTTTCTGCATGCCTTCTTGCAAAGTCTGTGAAATTATTATAGTCCAGATGTTGCATTATCCTGGTGAGGAATGTGAAGGTGGTGGTGGTTGTTGTTGTTGTTGTTATTATTATTATTATTGTTTTTTAAGAGGCACAGAGTATTTAAGCATCTCTTTCCAGGCCCTGCAGTAAGTCCGTAAAGAACTGTAATCATACCTCAGGAAATTATTTCTCCCTATAGAGCGCTCTGCCCCAGCATTTCTAAATATAAAAAAAAAAAACAACCAACCCAAACCTGTAAAGCCTGTAACTTTACAAAAAGCGATTGAAGAGTCTCCTTCATGGTGAGCACCTGCTTGCTCAGCTAATACAGAGGCTTTGCCAAAGCCAATGGACTTGCTCTGGGTTGGCAGCAGGGAACCAAGGGGAACCACGTGTACCTGTGGACACGTATGGTCAACCCCTCTGCTCCGGACAGCAGATATCAAGTTGCAGAGGTTACTTCCTTGGCCCTTTTTACCAGCACTACATTCATAATAAGAAAGGAATCTGATTTTTTTACTGGTATTTAAAAAGAAAGTGAGCTCCGTGCCACTTCCTGTGACGAGCAATACTCTGCAACATTGGACTTGGATAATAAACCAAAACCTAAATGTCTGATTGCTCCCAGTGCTGCACAGACGGTGGACACAGAGGAACAAACCTGTAGGAAACACCCAGCAGAAAGCTGTTGTTATTAGGCTCTGCCAGTGACTTTGGCATTATGGGGAAAAAAAAATGTATTTAGCATTATGGGGAAGAAATCAAATGGAAGAGAGGAACCTGAACCAGAGATGGCATAGCGTATTGGGAGAAACTATCAGCATCAAGAGTTTGGGGTGGGAGGAATCACCGTAGACCTTCCAGTCCCACTCTTTAGGATTCCAGACTCCTGATTCAGCCCTGGTTACATTGGTACCAGCAGAACTTTAGTGAAGGACAGAGTAAAACTAGAACAAGGCAAAAAGCAGAATCCATGTTTTAGGGTTGGTTTGTTTGGTGTTTTTTTGGCATGAGGAGAAATTAGGTACACTGAGGTAGGGGAAGACAGATCAGAAGCGATGTAGAGAAAGTGAAAAGGAAACGGTTTTCCCCTGGTGCTCACAGTCCAAGAAGATGGGGACATCAGCTGAAATTTTGAGATGTACAGACAAATGGTGACACTTACAGGCAACACACGAGCAAGCTCTGCAGGTCACTGCTATGGCCCTTCTTGGGCAGCAGAGGAAGAAACAGGTTCAAAAAGAAATTGTCAGACACACGGACTATTGAGCATAAAGGCAGAGATACCAGCTGCTGCTCAGGCAGTCTGTAAGCCGTAGGTGGGAATTTGGGATGCCAGTGGAAACATTGTTTTATTCCTCGCACTGTTTTTATCCCTTTTTTTGTAAGCGTGTACTGCTGCCACAGTCAGAAACAGGCAGCTGGGCTAGGTGCACATCTGAGTTGAGCTGTTCTGCTCAAGTCTTGAGAGATTTAAAATATGTATTCATATCTATACACATATTATGTTTGTGTGTGTTTGTATGTACTTATGTGTATATTATATATCTATATATTTATGGTATATGTATTATACTATAGTGCATAGTAGGCTTGGTGTAGTCTGTAGCAGGTTTGCTCCTCTCTCACATGGGCCAGCTTTATCACTTGTTTTCTGGAGAATTTCCTCCTGATTTATTCTGTAAGTGAGAGTAAGGCTCACTGTATGTTGAGCAAGCAGGTAAGCATCAAAAATAATGCAGCACGTAAAGTCCTTGAAAATAGCTATATGTTTACTGTCCTCCACATTCCCTAACTCCATCCACTGAGCTTGGAAAAGCAGCGAACCCATGTTTGTGAAACACGCAGCATTGCATGCAAGGTAGCAACTTTCAAAGTCTGGGGAAGCTTGCTTTTGTGCTGAGGGACTTTTGTGGGAATTAATTACACCCAGCCTGCCAAATCATGTGAAATGGCCAGCCACAGAATGACAGGGGGGCAGCTGACGGAATTAGAAAGTCAGTCTTGAAAAGAGATACGTGTTTGGATGCAATTTGACATGGCTTCATCTCAAAGCAAGGCAGGGCAGGTGTGTTTATGTAAAACCAAATGTGCATGGCCTGATTGATCAAAGCTTTCTAGATGAAAACCAGTCCTTTGAACTTCTTCCAGAACCCATCAGCTCTTGAATATTCAGATACTGCACAAATTTCAGTGTTAGTAATATGTAATGGGAAAGACACCCCAGAGAGAGCCCAAGCACCCCAGCACTATTGTCCTTCCTGCGTGGCAAATGGAGAAGCGCATTCTGCGTGAGCTGCAGGTTGTGTCATGACTTGCAGAGCATGTTCAAGCAGCCTGTTGTCACAGCAACAAAGGATGACTTTGGAGAGCTTCAGACCAAAGGTTAGTGAACCTCTCTTCCAGATGCTTGCATCACCAATATCCTTGACCGGCCTGGACTGAATCTTAACTTTAAGTCAGCTAGGAGACTGCAAATTCTTTGTACTGACCCACCTGGGTTGCAAGCCTCGTTGGAGGACCCCCAGCACATACAAGTGGCAGCCTCCTGAGTGACCCGAGAAGTGCTTCTCAGAGCTGGTGAACCAGACATGTAAGACTATGTCTCACAACGTGCTTGAAGAACCAGCAGTCCCATGCAGTTCCTGTGCTTTGAATGCCACGATGACAACCACGCCTGTGAATGGAACTCCTTGAAATTCTTCTAAATAATATATTTTAATATATTTTTGCATGTTTTTTACACCAAGTAATTTTATCAGATTGCCACCCTTCTGCTTTGGACAGACTGAGGAAATATGTGCAGTCTACATTTTCCTGTTGACACTTAGGACATAATTATTAAATCAACCAGAAGCATATTCAGATCTGCACAT
This sequence comes from Pelecanoides urinatrix, assembly GCA_013400755.1. NCBI lineage: Eukaryota > Metazoa > Chordata > Aves > Procellariiformes > Procellariidae > Pelecanoides > Pelecanoides urinatrix. The sequence continues at coordinate 174,934 of VZTQ01006646.1, forward strand.
CGGGTGGGAAGTATCAGAGGAATCTGAAGATGTGAGGGGCACCATAGGCTTCACAAAGACTAAATCCTGTTCACTGCTTCATAAGATCATCAGTAGCAACAGGCGGATTCTTGACCAGTCACTTCAAGATCATCATTGCAAAAACAATTAGATGCTGGTTGTGACAGAAGGAAATGCTGACAGCCTCCACTCCTGTTGGCCATTTCAAATCACTCCAGTATCTGGGGGAACAACTGTGGCTAATAGTCAAGTAAAGATGACCCAAGGTTTTCCCTGCTCTGTGCTCCATTCTGCTTCTGCAGCAGTGAACACATCTGACCAGATTTGGATAAATTATAGCTACAGTATGGCATGCAAATGATTCACGGGAACAAAATTATGGAAGTACATCACCAGGTTTTAACAGCTAAGAGTGGATCTACTGCCACCAGCTTTCCTGTACAATGATGCTCTGGTAGGACTGCCTTTGCTTTCCTCACACCGATGGCATACTCTAATAAAAACCAAACCCCACCACTGGCTGGCCCTGGTGCTACCACCTGTGCTCTGGGTGCTCTTCTCTCCTGCTTCACCTTCACTGCCTGAGGACTGTGGAGGCCAGTGAGGCTGAGGCGTAGGAAGCAGACGCCTAGGGATCCCTGTGCTGCTCACAGCTAGTGTGGGCAGGCACATTCGTGTTCGCACAGAGACAGGCTAGAGGCTTCCCGGTGAAGATCACATAGGTCCTCTGCACTGGCACGTGCAGTCACATCCTAAGACAGGTTCTCCAGATAAGGACAGAGAGGCCCTGCTCTTTGAACAGGACATGAAATCCTGTGTGCGTTTCCTGAAACCCCATTTTTCCCCCTCGTGGGTGTTCCTCTTGTGCTTGGTCTCTGTTTTGGCTACCCAGGTACTCACTTTGGCTTCCTGCTTGTCCCTGAGCATGAAGCAAGGATTACATTGCAGGGGGTTCTTCTTTTGATAAAATGTCTGGACAATGTGAATCTGTTTCTGGCAAGATACTCCAAGTACTACAGTACCAGCAAGGGTAACATCTCAGGGCCTGAAGCAGTGGGAAGAGTGGGAGGGGAAAGCAGTCTCTGCATCTTGGCACGTCCTTCTGCCAAACTGACATCATCCCAGTGTCAACTGAGACCTGTAGAGTGAAGTTTCCATCTTCTGCCCATTCTGGCCATTGCTGAGCTTCTCAGCACCCATCCTTCCTTAACGTAAAACAAAAGTTCCCCTCCTCACCCTTACAGAAGCCAAAACATCTCAGCCTCAGCTGCTGGCTTGGTGCCCACTTGCTCGTGGGGGTTCCCTGTGCTGGAGGAGCAACACCCTGGCACAGCTACCACACTCCTGCACCCCAGCTGCAGCTGCAGCGGTTACATGTGCTGCCAAACACTTTCCTGAGCCCTTGCACACAGCTTCCACAAGCTTGTGACTCCACCAAGAACATTTAAACAACCCTTAAAACAGTTAAATGAAGATAACACCAATGCAATTTTACCAAAAAAATTGAGGGGATCTAGGGAGACACACACACACCCACACACACACCCACACACACCTCAAGCTCAGTTTTATTCACAAAATATGAGTTTTGCTAAGTCTCTGTAAAGGAACGCAGACAAATTTCAGTCTCTTCCTACGCCTGCTTCTGCCTGCGGTTACAGAACTGTAAATCCCACTGACTTTAATAGCGCAGTGCCTGGCCAAGTGAGGACCACGTCTGCCCAGGGAGGTCTAGGACTAGCAGTGCACTGGAAGGGTGCAGAGCCGCAGGGCAGCAGCTTTGGGTGGTCAGCCTGACTTCCAGCTGCTGCACTTGGCTTGCTGCTGCCACTGGCAAGTCAGGCTGGGTTGTGTTTTGTGTTCGTCAGCATCACGGCACGCTGTCATTTTCTGCCACGGAAGACAGCTAAATAATCTGATATTGAGTTGATAACCATGTAGCAGGTTGATTCAGAGACGTATAACCATAGAGTCAATAGCCTGCGCTAGTTATTCCTTCCAAACAGCACAGCAAAAATCTTTTGTTTTGATTTGAGTCTTACATAACCATGCTTTTATCAATACTACAAATAGCAGTTAAGTGGTTTTTGCTTGTGTCTGTGGCACTAATCTCAGTCTTTGTCCCGCTCCAGTTAATAGGCTGCATTATTGGCAGACAAGGCAGTAAGATAAATGAAATCAGGCAGATGTCAGGAGCACAGATCAAGATTGCTAATGCCACAGAAGGCTCCGCAGAACGACAAGTTACAATCACAGGATCCCCTGCAAACATCAGCTTAGCACAGTACCTCATTAATGCAAGGTAAGTTTGCTTTGTAAGTGATAATGCTTCTGCGAGATTGCTCTGCCTGCTCTCCAGCAAATGTCTGTCCTGGTTAGATCCAGAAAGTTGCTTTGCAGTGTCCATTTTGCATAGTATTATTCAATTCCTAATGATTTGTAAAGCCTGTATAATTAGAACCTGTGTTTGCTGTTGGTTTATATGGAAAGCAGCTTAATCTGGTGCAATTCCAGGTACATGTTGAATAACAAAAGCTGAAAAATCTGAATACTCACATTGGCATCTACCTAAAATATAGGTGGATAAATTAAATGACAATCATAAATTCTTTAGAAGAAAATACTTTTCACAGACCCATTTTACTGTCCTAAATGGCAAGTACAGTGAGAGAGATTGCAAAACAGATTTAATTTACTAACTGGAAATTGCCACTCAGAGTTGATATTAAACCGACATTTGATTGCTAAAGGGGCACGGGATTTATTTTTTCAGAGACGGCATCACAGATTTGTAAAAGCATTCCCTAATGAGACAGGGTGAGACTCTCTGTTTCTCCACTTCTCAGTGCCAGAATTAATGAAGGCAGTGGCTGTTTAGCTAAGCCTTCGCGACAGCTTAAGTCTCTATCAATTTTGATATGATTATTTAGAAAAATATTAAAATTGATACCACCTTTATTTGCAATTGTCCTGAGAAGATAGTGCAATGGATCCAGTGCTGTCTCATAGATCTACTTGTAGATGGTGGACCGAGGCAATATATTGTGGGGAGGGGGAGTACCTATGTATTTTACTGCCTTTTTTTTTTTTTCCTTTTCTTCCCCCCCCTCCCCCAAATACTGTGATACGAATCAAACTTTGTGTTTAATTATGTTTGCTGTTAAGGGAGTAGAAAGTATGTGATTTATGGGGTGGTGGGAAGCTGTAGTCATAGCAGGTCTAGTCTCCTATGGTCCAACCTCCTCTCCAGCCCAGTTCTGCAGTGCACCACTGCAAGCCACTGTAAATGTCTTAATGGAGGAAAAGGATGTTTGTGTAGCTCGGTGTTACAGCAAGCAAAAATATTACTTTTTGTAATTCAGTTTGAAAGTAGTTTCCTAGGGAAAGATATATTGAGGGGGTGGCGTTGTGAAGCCTAAGATAAGCCGTTTCCAGAATCCTAAAACAACCTACAGAGCTTTTGATTTATATTCTTTGTAGCAAATATAAGTCACTTCCGTAAGCCCTGTAATCAAATAAAAATGTGTTCCCTCCTTTAACCCTTAAGGATATGTTCTTCTCTTGGTGTTCAGGGATTCCCCACACATCGAGACGAGAATAGACCCCTTCATTTTTAGTTGCACAAACACCATATGGCATGCATCTGGATCTCAGAAGATAACAATTTAAGATCTTCAAGACAGCTAAAGCATGCAAATAAAATAATGCACTTATTAATGGAGTTGCAGTGAGCTGCTCACCAGAGACAGAAACTCTAGTGAACAAACCTCTGTTTGACTCACTTTAGAAAAGCCTGTGAACTCTCACACTTCGGTTTATTACTGTTTAATGATCCTTCTGATGAAATGGGATATATTTGAGGTCTTTTAACATACTTTTGCAAAGAAGAAAACTTCTCAACAGTCATATACCACGGATACTCTATCTATAACCTGTGAAACCAGAAACAAAATATTTTCTTCCTGTTGAATTTCTAGATAGAAATTATTTGTTACCATCATCTACAATAAACCATCATATATTATTATGTACCATGTGTTGAAACTGTATTTAGATGAAGTGACTTCATTTGTAAATGAAGACTCTTAAAGTAATGTATAATAAATTAAGCTCTAAGGTAACATAGGACATTAAGGTGGCTTTTTCATTTTAAAAAGTGACACTGTTCCAGATTTCTCCTTTCACAAGAGAAATTCCTGTCCAGCTAGGTGCCACTGCAGCAGCAGTGCTAGTTTGCAATCGCACTGGAGGAAGACCCGAGAAACTTCCAGGCAAGAGGGAGGTCTGCTCTAGCTGGGGTTTAGGTGCTCGGGCGGGTTTTTGAGAGGCAGATCTAGGCTGCTGCTGCCTGTGCATACTGGGAGCCAGTTTCAGTGTTTGTCAGTTCTAAACCTGTCACAAGTACTGCCATCTCTTTTAAAGATGTTGGCATGAAATAAACAGTGTTGGGGAAGAGCTGAGTACAGTACCTAGACTGCTCAAGGTATAGTCTTGGTATGTCAAAATAATAATTATAATAAATAAAAGCTATATAAGCATTCAGGGTAAGGTGGACTTTTTTTTTTTCCTGTCCTCCACAAGATCTGTCATTCTCATAGATTTGCCTTCCAGGGCCAGTATTTCTGCAAAAATCAGTGTCTCACAGCAGCATAGGATGTAAGGAGAAAAAGCTATATCCACTGTATTCCTGAAACAATCTGTGTGTATCTTTAAACTATCCTCCAACCAAAATTGCCATCTATAGAATAATTTATCAAGTAGTTTTAAGACTTTTATTGCAATCTGGTGTTGAATATGTACATAATATACTCTAAATTATAGATATATAAATACATTGATACACTATCAAGATAGAGATTTAAATCTTTCTAAAGTATTGTTTTGATTCTGTATTGATCATCCGACATGTAGAATGTGTCCCAGCTTGTTTGCAGTAGAAGTGTCTTTTGTTCCTGTAAAATCTTCTGTCTTTTAACTGGTCGCCATTGTAGTAACTGGATTTTCATTATCCAATTCCATCTTCTAGCTTTTATTAAGAATGAACCACAGTTTAGATTTCTTGTGTAATATTTGACTTTTTGAATTATAAATGAATTGTAGCCAGCAGTACTTTTTCCTTGTTGAAGAGCAGTTTCCTGAAGCCATCTTTTACTGCCATTTTGATGAGAGGTTCATTCACAGAGCTAGCAGGACCACCAAAGCCACACTCGAGCTTTATTTCTTTCACCAGTTTTGGGTAATGCAGGATGTGGCCTTCGGTGTGTATATTCATAAAGTGTAGTTCTTCAAAGGGACCGTGTAAAACTCGCACCATGAAATTCTGTATGAAGGCTCCCTCATCCACTTTCACATTCAGTTTTGTTGCGTCTATAATTGGTTTGGGAAATGGCCGCTGTCACAGGACAGCTGATAGCCAGCCTGACGTACTTTCACCTTACGCATTACTACCAGTAGTAAATGTGAAGCAGGGCAAATTAGAGCTTTAATTGTACCTGTGCGAGTACACCAGAGACAGGGAGTTTGAGTGGCTGCTACCAACACCAGCATTTAGCCTGTGGGATCTCTTCTCCCTGCTGGTGTAGGAAAAAGCTCGGGCTCAAATATCATCCACATCAGTAGGACTTTTTGTGTTTTTGTTAAATGCAAGGGAGGCAAATTTGGAATCACTGAAACACCGAGTCCTGCATTATCTTTCTATATGCCTCCCTCCCAGAATAAAACTGAGTTAGAAATATAAAAAACTCGAACTGTATAAATTGAGCTTTTAAAAACCTACTAAGGTATCACCATGTAACCCCTAAACCCCAAGTCAAGGAAGTACGCTGGTGTTCGATCCACCATTTCAGTGGATAGAAACAAGTATTCTTGATGTAAATCCCACTGTGCGAGTAGATTGCAAGTAGCACAGCTAACAGCACAAGGATGCTCTTCTCTCTGCAAAGAACAACCCTGCTGCAGAGGCTAGAAAAAATCTGAGATGCTCATCCATGGGGACAGATAAACCCCGCAGGGTAGGAAAACCAAAGCTTTACATCCTATAAATGGGTCTGCAGTTCATGCACTCAGTCTCCTCCCCTCCCAGCCCCTTAGAGAAGCCGTGCGTCTTCCAATTTCCCAGCAAAAGCTGACGAGGAGTTAATACTCCAAGAGCCCTCTTTCTTTTGCGGGGAAGAGAGGAGCTCGGTGCTCAAGCATTTCCATCTCTCCTCCACTCTCCTGTCCCCGGCTCAGACCTGCTTCAGGTATACTTTAGACTCACCTTCAGCAGCAGTGTTTTGGGAAGCTTTAGTCCAACATCCCCCATCCCCTACATAGAGCTGGTTCATCACTTGCGTCCTTGCCCTTGCGCGAAGCGGGCAGGCCTTCAGGCTGTTGCCTTTCTCCGGCCACGAATAGATCAGGGGCTATTGCTCTCAAAACTGCATGTAAGCCTCAGGTAAGGAACAGCGAGGCTCTCCCAAACCCTGAGTACGGCGACCGTGCTCCCCTCCCTTGTCCTGAGCAAGGAGCCTAGCTGCTGCTGCTCTCTAACCCCACACACTCAGCCCCCAGCGCCCACAGGGACCAGGACAAACCCTGCACTGGGAAGCTTCCCCCAGGCCTGATGGGACTCGGTACGAAAGTGGCAGGTCCTCTGCCACGCAGGTCCTCCCCGCAGCCGGATGGTCGCTCCGGGTGCTCCGCTCTGGGAGGGAGAAGCTGCTGCAGCTCCTCAGTTCACCTCAGGAGAAAGCCCAGGAGCCTGGCAAGTTAGTCATTACTGAAAAAACTTGGAATTAATACATGTATAACTGTAGCTGGCAAAGATTTTCTAACCTGTAGTCCCATTTATATGCTAGCCTGCCATACCGCCCAGCTGGCCACATGCAAAATGCATCCTGATATTAGTATTTAGGTTGCTTGCCGACCCAAAACGCAGTGCGTAAGCTGCAACAAACACACGGCAAAGGGAGGATTTATCTAGCTAAACATTTTGTCAGCTGAAAAAAACCAACGCGTGCTTGGAATTACTGTATTTTAATGTGTAAAAATGTACAGAAAAGCCTAAGTACATGGGCCAGCCTCATCTTGCCTGTCGATGGGTGGAGTTAGACTAAAGTGAAGGTGGTTTGATACCTACAATCTCCAAAGAGCCCATCACTGCCTTGGGCTCGGAGCGCGGGTCAATCCGAACTTCCTCGTGTTGGCGGGGTCCGTCTGACGATGTGTGTGTTGTATCCATGTAGTACCTTGTCTGTCAGCTGGTAAGCTCTTCTATGTTCACTGTAACCACTGCCACAAGCTCAGAAAGGATACTGCTGCTGTGGAAGCCGGGGTGGTTTTCAGTCTTCTTTTTTCACTAATTTCCTTATTATTAGATTGCATAAATATTTTGTTGTGATTTAAAAAAAAAAAGTCTGAGGAAAGTACAAATTGAAGTGAACACACTGGCTAATCAGGTTTGTTTTATATGAAAAATGCACATTGACCTCACAATGAATGAAATGAGAAACTAACTTTCTAAAAAAAAAAAAAACCAAAACCAAAACTTTTATGCCTTAGATGGAAGCAGCAAATCATTGCTCAGTCTCCTCCCATCCTAGCAAAATGACAGAGGTACTATTTATGCCACAAAATTGACGAATTGAAAAAATTACCAAAACCCCCCGCGTCCCCCTTTCAAAAATACCGTCATTTTGAAAAGCAAAATTCACCGTATCAGTGCTGGGGAGTAAACTTCATAGTTATTTTAAGTTTTCTTTTAAGTTTTGTTTTTTCCATCTTTTTTCCATTACCTGCATTCCTTAGATTTCTTTTTTCACATGTAAAATGAACTAGCAAACCCCCCAACCTCCTTTTCTTTTTTTTTCTTTTTTTTTTGTTGGAAAGAACTTTAGAGGCTCAGTAATGTTTTCGCCATCGAATCATGAAAAACCCTTTTGTTATTTCTCTTCTTTAACACATAACATGTTCCTCCTTTGACCCTCATTTTCCCTTTTTTTCTCTCTCTCCCTCCCTCCCTCTTGTCTGTCCCCCTTGTCCACTGATCTAATCCTGCCCTTTCGTGGTTGCTGTCCCTCCATCCCTCCCTCCTCCTCCCGGCCCCACCGCCCTGGCTGGACCCTCCCAACCTGTTTGTTCCTCTTCCTCTCTTCGTTTGCAGCTTAGAGATGGCTAAAGTCAGCACCCAGACCGCTTCCGTCACGACCCCTGTTGACCTCAACATGAACCTCTCTCAGTCTGCCACCCCTACCTCCACCCCCCCCTCCATGGCCGTGCTGGCGGCCGCCTCCGCCGTTACCGTCAGTACCCCCCCTCCCCTACCAACTCTGCCAACCACCCACTATGCCGTTCCTGTCTCCAGTCTGCTTGGCATGAAAACTGTCCCACTCCTGGCACTAAATGCCGCGGCCGCCGCGGGGGCCACGGGGAGTTTGTCCGCTTACACTGCCAAAATTCCTTCGACGAGCGGGGTTAAGAAATCTGACCGCCAGAAGTTTGCTCCATATTGAAGGGATGAGACACAATGCACGCTTTGCCAGCTCTACCAAGAGTCTGTGGTAGATCCTAGTTATCAAGGAAACAATACGGCATCTTTTATTTTCTGTTAAATTGCTAGTGTTAACTATTGCCGACTCAAGTTGTCTTCCGCTCTCCATAACGACTAACAGCCGGGCACCACCTACCAACTAGTTCCAACAGCGGGCGGGCGCCGGCCTGGGGGCTCTCCCCGCCGGCCCGGGGGCTCTCCCCGCCGGCACCGACCCTCTGCTGGGGCCGTGGCCAGGGCTGGCCCTCCGGCAGCCCCGCAGCACGGCAGGGTGTCCCCACCCCGGCAAGGAGACACCTAGCGAGAAAGAAAAAACATAAATGAGGCAAAATTTTGACAGCCGGGTCCTGCTCCTGCAACGCTGCCTGGCATACAAATAGTTATATCCACTTGAAGGGATCGCTCCAACTGCAGAACTATTTTCTACGGCAAATGGGCACTTCTGATAATTTTTTTCTATTGCTAGAGCCTGCAAATCTGGCACTTCTGATGATTGCTAGCGCCCCTGAAATCCCACCTGAAGTGCTGGCCCCCCCGGTCATCCTGCTGTTCTCCACAGGCCTGAAGATGCCCATCTCCCCCACCCCGACCCCCGCCTGTGAGCAGGAGATGGGGGCTAGAAAGTACCAAACCTTGGGTGCTTCTGAGTACAACAGATGAAGCTTTCTGGTCCGAGAAAAACTCCTGAATTAAAATGATCGGAAGGCCACAAGAAAAAAATATCAGGCACCTGTGCCTTTCCACTCCACACTTTTAAAGGGTGCAACAATTTTTCTCTGGTGTGGAAAAACGTAATTTTAAGAGCTCTGCCTTAGGGAGGGAGAGCAGGCTCCTTTTTTTTTTTGCACTCAGATGTTTTATGCTCATATATCCTGACAAAGTACTTGTTTCTGTAAGTACATAATAGCAGGTACGAATCAGACATGCACAGTCACTCTTCTGGTATCCCCTCCCGCATAGACCTTGTTAGCCAAAATGACCATTTTTTTGTTAGGTTTAAATACATTCCTATTCAACTCACCCCTAATCATGCAATCAGACTGTACTGTAACTATGAATAAAATCTAGTGCTTACCAAAGGACATTCAAAGGTTGCTGCCTGGACAGATAACATCCCTTTAACATGAACTTAATGATGTTCAGATTAACTAAAACCGGACACCTAATTGCAGCCAAACCGAAGAGAGCTGGGCGATGTAATGGCTGATTGCTAGCTGTTGGAACTAGTTCTTAACTGCATTTTCTGTTTGTCCATCCACCTTCTTTTTAATTTCTGTTGCATAACTCAGTAATGCAATGTTGTTTTCCTCACCACTTCCGAATCCAGAATCCCATTAGCCCGCCATGTTCATCCACTTCGCACTCCTTGGACACAAAGCTTTAACAATTGAACTGTATTCAGTGCATTTTAATATAAACGAAAAACACAATGCAAATGCAATACTTTTTAAAACATGGTATTTCAAAGTGTGTTATTATTATTGTATAGGGCTAAGTACTATCTCAGTATTTTGTGTCATTTCTGTATTCTGTGGGCTTTTCTTCACCTTAGTACCTTTGCACTAAGTTTTGTCACTGTAACCATTTGTAGAACTGCCATTGTTACAGTTTGCACTTATCCAAATGGGGTTTTTGGTTGGTTTTGTTGGGGTTTTTTGTTTTGTTTTGGGTTTTTTTTTGTTTGTATATAATGAAGGAAAAACTGGAAATCATGTCAAGGTACCTCAGCTATTTAACAGCTCTAGAAAACTGCTGTAAAATTGTTCTGGACTATTGTAATTGTTTCAATAACTGACATTTAAAAAAAAAAAAAAACAACAAACTACCAACCTCTGTGTGAGAAAACTTGCCTGCATTGAAATGCTGTTCTATGCTGGTTGTACTCAAGTGTTATTTTTTTAATAGTGAGAAGATTTTTTTTCTTTTTTTTTTGCCTTTTTTTTTTCCTTTTCTTTTCCTCATTTTTGTTCCTACATTTTAGGCTGTCTTCAGAAGTTACTGGCCTGGGGGCTCTGTAATGTATCTCATCATGCCCTAGTGCATTAGCCACCAGACAGGACTTTTCCAAAGCCCCATCAGACAATGCTTTCTATGGACTAATCTACAGAGGAGTTTCTGCCATTTCTAACTTTCTTATTATTCTGAGACATCAAAAGAAAATACTTCTTTTACTCTTTAAGCAACTGTGCTTCCTAACTCTTGTGTTGCTTTCATTACTGTTCCAGTTTTAACACTGTTGTGGCTCATAACATAAAGCAAAGAAAAGTTATTTTTGGGGGTTAATTTTCATTGATGTTCATGCTTTGGCTAAGCTGTATAAAAGCATGGGCCGTTAGTATTCTAAACCACTGTATTCAGCTACAGACTTGACAGTAAATTAAATGAGACATTTTTATAAATAAATTTTTTTCCTGATTTAAAAAAAAGACGTGGTAGCTTTGTGCATACAACTGTTGTGTTGTTTAAACTTTGTTCTTTGTAACCAAGTTGCTAATTTGTCATTTGAGAAACACTATTTTATGGATTGTCAAACTAAAATCATAGACAAATTGCTTGTTTTCATTAATGATTAAAGGTTTCATATCATCACACTTAAGGTCCCAGTGCTCATTGGGAAAAAGTGTAACAAGTGTGCAATACTGGCAATGTTAGAAGTACATTAGCCCATTGTCAGGGATGATGAGTCTTCTCATGATTAGATGGAGCCAGATTGTGTAATTAGTAGAGTAAGCAGTATTTCTGCAAAACCTCATTTGGTTTTTAACAAAGTTGCTTTTGGAGAACTTCTTATGCTGTATAGAAAAGATAGAATTTGGCTTCTTGCTACAAGAAGCCACTGGTTTATCTCTCTTGTGTTTTCCCATGCTGATTTTAAGATCAGATACTGGGAACAGAAAAACAAGAACAAAAGAACAAACTTGGATACTGAGTACAATATTGCTAAGACCCTTCCTATTTTCCCATTCCCAGCAGCACTGTTCAGTGACGAGGCTCCCAGACAGCACCTTTTACCCTGCCAGGAAACTAGGCCAGCAGCTGGGAGGAGCACTACGATTTGCGTTAAAAAGGGAGAATGGAGAGCTGGCCCGGGGCAGTGTCTCACCCTGCCCCGACGCACTGCTTGAGCCATCCAGCTCCTCCTTTGGATCTGCTGGAGCACTGCAGTCACAGCCTCAAGTTCTCTCTTCACAGGAAAGTGAAAGAAAGGGGCTGGCTCTGAGTTGTTGCTGCATGCAGCACTTCTGGCTGCGCTCTGGCCACCTCTCCTCTTAGGGCATAGGCAATACTTTCAGTTTAATGCTTTATCCTCATGAGAAAGCAGAGGTTTTGGCAGTGCAAGTGAACAGCATCCATAATAACACGAGACTAATTCTACAACCTCCGTCCCTATTCTACTAAGTCTCCCAGTACTTGGCTTGGGGTCCCGGTTCCCCTTGCTGCCCCGGCTGAGTACTTGTGGGGCGTATCGCTATTATATTCCATGGACTCCAGGGTACAGAGACCTGCTATGGGTCTTGGTCGTGAGTCTGAGCCTGGAACTACGATACGACCAAGACGTGCACACAGACCTGGAAACCTGTAGAAGTCAACAGCTTTTTCAATAGAGATGCAGTCACAGAGCATCTCTTGACAATAAAGGCTGCCGAGGAAGATTACAGAATGCCTCGTTGCATGCCAGCGCCCAGGAAGCCTTACCCAATGTTGAGTTAGCTATTCCAACCCTTAGGTTGGAAGAACTATAGGCTGTAGTACTAACCTTTGTCCTGATAAAATTCTGCCTTATCATTACTTAAAATATATTTCACTTCTTACTCTTGAAAGGAAAGCTGAAGCTGCTTTCACAGCAGGGACCTCCATATTCTTCATCTCCTAAACAGCAAAAGCTATTTCCCTGGCTAGTGTAAATGAAAAAAAAGAGAACATTATTGCAGCTCAACACTAAGTAGGTCAAGGCTTTGCTCTCCCAGTAAAGCTGTGAGGCAAAGGGCAGCAGCAGCTCTGTCGTGTATAGCATCTTTCACATAAATAATTCTCATGTGCCTTGCAGAATCGGCTAGAACAGACCGAGATTTAAACAAACTAGTGCAGGGGCACGTTTGTGTGTGGAACGAGGAGAGGTAAAATAAAGACACGTGGATAAAGGAAGGAAAAAAAAGAAGTCTTTTGAGAGGGCTTTAGCAAAAAATACAGGCAGAAATGTGATAAAATCTAGGCCAACTGATGACTCAATTGAATTATTTTAGTTGGAAAAGATTTCTGAATGGCAAGAAAAAGTTCCTGGATAGCTTTAGTATAGAAAACAGGCAAACAAAACACAAGAAGCTACATCTGCCTGGGGGAAGTAAAAAATAGTATTATCCAAGGTAGAAAAGTAAACCACTCATGGCCAAAGGTAGATAAGAGGAAGCATGCACCCGATATGAAAAGGTCCCTGCCCATACAACTGTGAGTTTCCAAATGAAAGACAACACAGGTTCTGCAGCTTTCACATCATCAAATCGGTATCAGAGTTCTGGCAAACGTCTCGAATTTAAGAAGCTCTGTTGTGTTTCTCTAGTGAAAAAATAGAAAGTTACGAATGCTGGCTGGAATAGTCAACCAGAAAGAAAACAAAGAAAGAAAGATAGAGGTATTCAGCCTCATAATGCAGTCCAGAGTGCTTTCTGTTCTCAGACATAGCCATTTATGGGCCCCAAGGTGCATATTTGTGCCAGACAAGGCTCCTAGGAAGCTAACAGCATAAATCTCACTGGTGCCGCAACTGTAGGCACCTGGGAATGCTTCAGCCTCACATGGCTGCATGGGCAAGGTGTTTCTGTGAGGTTTCACAAGACAGTCTTAAAGCATGTGCTGAACCTTCCCCACCTGAACTAGGCGGAAATGGAAGCATTCCTGTTTTTTCATTTTTAAATACCCAATAGCATGAAAATAAGAGTGCTTCTCTGGGATGGGGGAGATCCAAATCCAGTTTCTTCCATAGCCTCAATCTCTGCTGAATGTATTTCAACACTATTTATGTACTTGGAACAGGACCTACCCCTTCTCGGGCGAGTGTCACGATTATCAGACAAGTCACTCATACTCGCTAATCCAAGCATTTTACAGTGGCACAGCTTCTACAGGAACGACAGCAATTGTTGGGCTGCTCAATTAGATCAGAGGAACTGCAGGTTCAAAGGACAGCATAGCGAGGAAGGATTTGAACACAGATCTCTTACACCCTCCGTAAGTGCTGTAACCACCAATTACACAAGGCGTTAGTCCCTCAATTGTGTTTTTGGAAGAAAGACCTAGCTTAGATGTCTACACAAGGGAATTGCTTGCATTTCTTTTCCCAGCTAACAGGCCAGCACAGTTCTAAGTGAAGTGATGAACAGAAGATTAAATGAAGGCAGATACTGAAAACTGCTTTACACCAGAAAATTTCAGTCTCTTGGCCTGAGCGACACTTTCTAGGCATACAAGTACACCTTGCTCTTCTTGCCATTGAAGAGCACTTACTCCTTGATTCCAGGAAGGAACACAGTGATGTTGATTAAATCAGTTTCTGCATCAATGCACGTGTCCTGTCACTCTACAGACTGGCATATATCTCAAGACAGTGACTCAAATGAAAGAGAAGTGTCAAATTCATCTGATGTTACCTAACAAAAGGGAATTTCTGAAACATTATATACTCACATTATGGTTTCTAATGATAGCTACAGCATGATTCTTATTGGTTGAACGTCTGATTTCCTAGTGCAAGGTTTCTTGATTATAAGAAAGAAGAAAGGATTTTTAACTGCTGAAAATAGTTGAGTAATATGAATTTTCTTATTAGAGTATTTCTAGCTCAGTGTTTTTAAGATGATAAAATGCAGAGAATTTAATTACAGTGGCATGTAATGAGCAAAATTTGTCTTTCTTCAAGTTGAATTTATTGACAGGGGGCCTGACCAAAGCTAATGTTCATGTTCTTTTTAGCTAGTATTTGTGATTCTGAAGCAAATTTGAAAATCATATGCTGTAGTGGAGGAATGACAAACAATCATGTTAGCAAATGAGAATATTTTTTTGTTTGTTGTTGTTATTTTGGTTTGGTTTGGTTGTTTTTGCGCAGTCACTTTTGGGCTCCTCTGTACCAAACACAGCCCTTTTTCCACATCTACTTCCAAGTCATGACAGCAGCAGCTTATTTCTTCCATGGCGGGAGTGAAGTTAGCACTCAGATTACCATTCGTGATTGTTTGCACTCGCCGGAGAACAGCTAACTACCAACAAGTGGCAGTAGCAGCTATGGTTATCTGCTCCCTGCAGAGCTGCTACTTGGACCTCCGTTCCAAACACAGGTGCACACACATGCCCTGGAAGTCACCTACCAGTTTCAAAACCATTGAGCTGGGAATCACATCTACTTTTTGGTGGCATGAAATTCCACAGTTCTTAAATTTGGGCAACACTCTCCATTAGTATATCAATAAATAAGGATTACAAATGCTGTCTTCCCCCTTAATTCTGATTCTTCAGTTTTCTGCAAGTCCTGGAGATCACAGAATTAAAATATTCTTCTGAATTCCACTGTGCCAGAGATTAAAACTTCATTTTTAATAGTGGCTATGGACAGAGCTACTGGACTACTTTCATCTTTATTGTTTAAAAACAATTGTTTAAAAACAACAAGAAAGTTAAGAAGTTAGAAAGAAATTAAGGAAGTACATATTTTTAAAAATAATTATTTGCTCTGGTTAATTATCTATCTGAATAGCTCATCAGAAGTTCATAAAATTGTCTTCTAAAACTGAGGAAAGATTTAAAATATAAATTAATTATGCCTATGTTTTTCTAAGACACAGGAGATCATTTTCCTTGATAAATTAGCTTGACTATTCAGTAAGGTTGGGATAACTCCCTCTTCTCCCTTACAGCCATGCTACTGTCATTGTTAGAAAGCAGGATGGTTTCTTGCCTTCTTGACACAACAGCACATGTACATCAATGGTCACATAGGATACAGATAGCAAAGTCACTCCTATCTATCTTCTTCACAAAGCTCTCCAAAAGCTTTGTTTCAAATGGTGAAGAAATGTACAGTTTTACGCAAGAAGCTGTATAAAACTTGTATACAACACTAACTGTGGATCTATGAGATTCCTCCAAGGAAAAAAGCATCAACTCTTAAGCAACAACCAAGAGGGACCAATGCTGTCAGTTACTTCCTCAGCAATACATAACCCACTGGCTGGTCTGTCGTCTTTACTGTTTCAGCCAAAGTCATGCAAAGATAATAAATAGAGTGATAAGCAATCTGGTGTTTATTCCTGCCCTCTATTCCTAATAATAATTAATACAATGTGCTGCACTGGTTTGGATTTGAATGTGCAAGCTCCCTCCACTGTAACTAAACTCACTGCCTTTAGCTTCTTACCACTAGATATCTCTAAAGAGGAGGGCAACGGAACTAAACCAGCTGAACTGTTCCTTTCCTATTTATCTGCAGTTGAAGCCATGATTTGCAGATTCATGTACAAAATGAAAGTAAAGTTACGGATATATGTAGAAAATGGAAGTGTAAATTATAAACTCAGAGATTAATATTTTTATACTATAAAAACATACATGTCCATGACACTTAGTGTAACCTGACTTTAGTCAACATGTTTCTTTGACATTAAGCCGTAATGTCAGACAGTGGTTCTAAAGTTCAGGGTTAACAAGGTAGTATGCTTTGATGAGTGAGTGAAAAGTGAAGATAACAATTGGAAACTTAACTTAGCTCTTCTGAGAGCAAAACCGGGGGAGTGTCTTCTGTTTTGAAAAAAGCTGTCCATCTGTTAATATTGTACCACCCTCTCAGCGGAAAGTTCTCTTTATAGCGATAAATGGATCTAGAGATCTTCAACTACAGCATGGTAGGCACCTTGTACATCGATATTCAAATGTTTCATGCTATGGAAGGAAATTTTATTTCAGTTTTGGCCCAACTAAGTTTTCTCCAACTTGCCAAAACATACATTATTTGTTTCAATACTCTCTGCATGTTGCTATCTCAACAACAGTACTAATTCATGTAAGACTGCAGTGCTGAGTCAAACATTTTAGCAGTAACAGCTACTTACACTTATGGTATTAAATAAAAAAACAATGGCTGTAAGCCAGCATATGTGAGCACGAATAAATGGATGCACCAAACTGCTAAGGACGATTGCTTGAATTTTGATAGCTGTATAAATGTAAAGAGCTGAACCCAAGGATCATGGAAACTAGGAGTGGTAAAAAAGCAATCTCACAATATGGAAAGGGCTCCCACCATTTCAAGTCTTTCTTCCAAAACAGACAAATCAAACATCTAGCTTTAGTTTCTTCTCTTTATTGCTTGGTTAATAAACACCTTTGAGGCAAGTATCTAGAATGCTCTCATACTCAGAACAAAATTAAACCACACATTTCTCCTATTTTTTCAAAAGTCCTCAGCAAATTTGAAATGTTTTAAGATTTGCAGAAGTAAAAATATGTTTCATAAAGAAAAGACACTTACCAAAGCTCAAGGTAGTTCTGCTTTCCATGCCACAGTCTTGTCAAGTTTGTTGGTTCTTAATTTTACTTCATCTGTGTTTATCAGAACAGAAATAATTTTTAGATGCTCTCCGTGCTTAAGATAATATCTTAAGAAAACTTCCAGTATTTGCAACTAGATAAATGATTTTACCTTATCAGTTTCCAGTGCAGTGCCTTCCTCTCTGGCAATTTGTCACCCTTTCATTTAGTTATGCAAATATGTAACCATTGTGTTTTCATCCCTCTGGTTCAAGAAACATGAGGTATGCTACACTACAGCTGCACTAAGCAAAACAAGATACTATAAAGAAAAATATTCAGCACTGCCTATGGCACATCACAGAGCATACACTGTGGAGAAGCTGTAGCTCAGTATTTCTGAGCTTGGCCCTTACGTACACAGAGAAACTGTAGCAGATTCTGAAAAAAATGTACATATTTTATTGGGAGCTGGGGCAATGGACGGAAGAGCACTTATAGATTTTTAAGATAATATAAATGCATAATATTTTCCTTTCCCTAACCCCCCAGTCTGGGAAAACTCCATACACTATCACTTTTGCTAGTCCTTTTCTTCTATACACTATAATCCAAGTCTCAAAATTACCAGATATATCTAATGCTTCCAAAACCTTAAGAGATTCTTCAGTTACTTATTAATCCCATTAAAATACCTCTGGTAGGAAATCAGTAATTTTAGTAGGAAAGGTACATTCAATATTGTAAAACATTTGCAATATACAGTTTTTACAGCAAGTAATACACCATTGTAGATCTACAAAGAGTATTTAATACACTTGGCTCTTTACCTCACGATCCTCTTTAAATAAATATTTAATGAAAGCGTCTCACTTCTAACAATGGAAGTAACATCACAGATAAAGAGAACATCAGCCATGTTGCAGAAATGCTACAACAAAGCCCCTTTCACCCGCCAGTCTTGAGACAGCAAATCCTGCAATTCTTCTTCATCTTCACTACCAATAGCTTCATCCTCTTTTTCTTGAGTTGCTCTTAATCTCATGGCTTCCTTTAACTTCTCCTTCATCAGATCCTGGCGGTTACGCAAAAGCTCAACACGGCGATAACATTCACTGTTGAAAAGGAAACCACCTATTAATACTTGTGGCCTTTCCACATTAATTGGATTTTCTACAGTGCTGGATTTTGCTTCTCCAACTTTGGATAAAAAAGCTCCACAGCTTCCCATCAATTGAAAAATAAGCTTTCAATATGCTAGTGCACCTTCTCTGTATTAATCAAGTGGAAACAGACCAGAGGAGAGGTGTGGTCTGTTCTCTAGCAATGAGATCTAATCCAAATACTTAACAATAGAATTTTTAAAAAAGCACAGAACCAATATCCACTTCCACACAAGAGACACCATTCTGTGCTCCACTTACAGTTTTCATATATGGTAGAAAGATGAGATATCAATTGGCTATCAATTTTGATAACTTAATGGTGGCATCTCTGAAAATAAAAAAGCAGCACAAGCGTTCAGATCCTTTATCTGCTTACTGTGTGCTATAACAGAACATTTTAAGTAAACACAATCCACGAGTTTCAGTTTGCCATTTACTTAAAAAGTTCTGTCCTTGAAATATGTTGTATAACAATTATTCTAGCCATTTTATTGGGGTATTTTGTTAAAAATGCCAAGTAGTATCAGCCTGATTTAAACACATCTTTGCTTCTTTCATTCCTATTTACTAGGAAGAGTCAACAAGGAAAGATTATTATCTGGATCCTGTTTCCCCTTGCATATCTGCAATACGATTACTTACTAACAGTCACAGCTGAAGATTTGAAGGCTAAGGAAAACACGAATGTCACTGGAATTAATGTGATTTTGAATTTAATTCTAAATAGCCTGCATTTAAATGCACTCAGAAGACAAAGTTACAAAAACAGTCTTTAAAAATCTATTTGGAACTTTTATTTTGGGAAAAATAATTATGGTAACAAACTTGAAATTCTCTACAAATTTCTGAATTTGGTTCTACGTACTATAGCATCCTAAGTTACTGGTAAAAATGAATGCTCAAAGACAGCCAGGTTTAGCTCAAGCCCTCTCCAAAATTACATGAACACTGTTAAAAGACATCCTTGTACTACCAAAGTTCAGTTTGAACCCAACACTATTGTTATTATATGTTGATTATCTGTAGCATGTAAATCTGGCCAGATGGCTTAAGTGTTGCTTTAATTTTTAGTGTCTTCTTTTTGTTGCAAAGTTCATTAAAATTAGAATTCATCTTTTTCTTTTCAATTGCTAGCATTGCCATAATCACTGTTAATCAATGTGTTAAGCTACATGATAAAGGTAACAATCTGTTCCACTAAGCTGTATTCCAGGTTACTTAAGAGTTTAAATTAATGCTTATCCAACCACTACACCTACCATTTCAACAAAACAAAACAAAAAAACCCACTTCATATAATGAAGTGCATCATTCAACAAAACCTTTAAGTAAACTTTTATTAGAAACAAAGAGTTAGTCACAGAATAGGGCATTTTCAGTACAGCAAATGGATGATCGAAACACAAATCTCGTTATCGAAATTTTAATTGCAGTGCAGAGTATCAGACCTTGTTTTTTAGAAATGTTCACATAAATTCTACATCTATCAGAATTCAGAGAAATACAATTTAAGACATTTGACAGGCAGGAGGGGGACAGCTTGTTCAAAGAATTTGCCTTCTATTGCTTTATTTTGCCCATGACTGCTTGCTGTATTTTCAGTGATTCTAGCGCATTCTATCTTTGCAAATAATTACATAACTTTGCACCAAAATTCATGTTTTTATTAGGTTTCATTCTGCAATTTGAGGGAGTCTGTCTTTCTCCTTCAAATATTTAGGTGATTAATGAAAGGCAGTACCACAGAAGATTAAAATTAAAAATGTTTTTATCACTCTAGTCAAATAGCAATCTATTACTGCTGGAGAACAGAAAGCTTGAGGAAAAATTGATCTACTTACATCTGCTCGTCAATTTCTCCAATCTGACGATCTAGTCGCCCCTCCTCATCCTCTTCTGCCACTATTGCTTCTGAAATCTAAACCAGAAAAGCGCTAAGAAAATTCACCTTCACCCTGAATTCCACTGTTGTTCCTTTTTGATGTCTGTGTCTTCCCCTCCTCCCCTCTACCTCAAGTCAATGTCAATCTCCTATACATATACTCCCACCTTCACAAGAGACTCTGGAGGCCAATACAGAAAAAAAATGATCTGGTTTAATTTGAAATGGAAATGTTTTTTCTTAAAACTAAAAGTTAAAAGTAGTTTGGCTGCTTTGGGGTTAAGCTTTCGAATTTTTCAATACACTACTATTTGAAACTGAGCATAAACTACACTCACCCAAAGTCTGAGGCTGAAATAGGAGCTATATCCCAATGCTTGGGACTTAATTACACAAGCTTATTGAAAGTATTGGTTAAATATTCCCACTAGATCCCGAAGTGTTTCTAACCTGTTATTTTTTTCAGCATATACTTTCTCAAATCTGAATGTCTGGGAGATGCTATGCAATCAATGGTCCACGCATAACTGAGAAGATTCCTTCTAAGCTGAAGAATTATCTGAATGGCTAATGCTAGCAAAATGTATCCACCACTGCTTTTGTATGAACGTTCGCTCTGTTTATAGTGCTGACCACTTTAAAATGAGCAATGATTAATTTTTTTGCACCACTTTTCTTAGCAGTAGACATATGAGCAATTATTTACAATTAAAATTTAAAAACTAGCAAATACTCTAGGGGAACATTGAGAACACCAGGTATCTTTAGTGACAGTTTTATGTAGTACAAAAGAGCAGATAAGAACCTGTTCCGGGAAGGCTTTCCATGCAATACTAAACAGTAAAAAATGGAAGTAGAGAAAAATTTGGGCCAACATATGTCTCTCACACACAAAATCTTTTGTCACTTTCCCAAATTTTGGCATTCCTTTCCAGTACATTTAAATTAACCATAAAACCCAGGTTATCTACACTTTATAGATCCTTTCTGAAAAAGACAAACAGGTGGTGTTTTGTTCTGTTTTTTTCAAGGTTAAAATATGAATATATCTCATCTAAAGAAGAGCCCACAATTATGTCCTGTCTGGATACAGGACACTGATCTGAGGTATATGCTATCTTATATCTTACTTAAATACAATTTAACAAATGTAACTAGATATAGATAGATGACTGGATCCTCATCAAAAGTTTTCTCAACTTAATTTCCCTCAAGTGGAAAACAGAAGTAACCCTTTGCTCATTTATAAAGTGCATTTAACCACACACTGCATTGCAACAAACAACTGACAAATGCAGATGTCAGTCATTCTGCAGAGCTGCATGAAACTGTTGTTTTCCTTACTGTGTATAGTATTTAGAATCAATAAAAATAGATTCCATTACTTACTGTGTTGACCTGTCGCATTGCCTTTTGAAATTCATCCCATTCTTTGTCCATCTGATCCTTTGGAGCATCCACTTTTCGCACCTAAGGACCACGAAAAAACAGGCTTATTAACAATTTATGTCTAGTGACTCTTTGGGGCACTGTAAAACACCTGAAGAAATAGGACAAATTATGCTGTGTTCTCAGAAAAAGTCTGGTCAACATACTTCAGTTTAAGTAATGTATATGAACAAGAGAGTGCAGCTGCACAATGGTTTTGGACAAAAAAATCTGACTCTACTCCTGGATTAAAACAACATCCTTGACTGTAGCATTAAAGAATAATTAAGAACACATGGTGTGGAATGTTTGGATTAAAAAAAAGAGTGACTAAGTCTGTTAATTTGATGGTCTGTAATTTCACCGTGTCAGGTGATAACTTTTAAATTCTTCTGTAAGCTGCCTGTTCAATTGTATACAGCAGCTATCTCACAAGCCAAAAAGCAGTGAATTATTTGCCTTTGACATAACATAAAATATCAAATGATTCAGTCACTAGTCTGACTGGTATTAGATAGTCTGACTATATTTCAAATCTAGTCCAATTTTGTTGGCTAACAGAAGAAATAGTACAGCTACATACCAATTTTAACAGCATGCAAAGCTTTTTCTTATGTGGTAGGCAGCATTAATTACTAAGACAAGACGACTGAAAAAGTAGTAGTTGTAAAAATGTGTTTAAGATCTACAACTAAGGTAATCAAAACCAGACTGTGCTTTTAATACAAGCAAATAAACAAGGTAATCTACCTGTGTAACCAAAACTTCCACAATTCAAGACTGGAAGATGCGGCATATAACATATGTTAGATGACAGATTATGCCTGGCTCTGGACTGGGTGGAAATTATATAGCTAGAAGAACTAAGCAGTTTGAGCAGAATAATTCATGACATGCATTAGTTTTATTTTTCCTTTATTCATTCCTCTCTTTTGGTAACACATCAGTCATCATCATGGTAAAGATAACAGTTTGGTACGTTTTGTTCCTGAATGATTATACAAAATCCAGTAGTATGAATTAAGTTCATAGAATAAATTAGAAGCTTCCAAGCAAACTACGTACTGGGAAGTAATAGTCATCATTTCATTTTCTGTTCTGTGATTATTTCTACCATATGTGTATGTACTGTGTTATTATGCATTGTGGTTGTCTTTTGTAATTCATAATTATTTGTATTTCTTACAATAAATTTAAACACTAAAGATATTATTTTTCCTTGAAATATTTCTCTAATCCAGAATTTATATGCTTTATAAATTCCTGATGTAAAGAACTAACATTTTTCAAGCCCACAATCTCCCTTCCAAAAAGCTGTTAATTCTGAAAATAATTATTTTGTGTATGATTCCAACTCAGAATCACTGCAGCCATCAAAATATAAGCGATGTCACAAACGTTTTCCTTCCCCTGCATATTAGCGAAACTTAGAAAAGGCTGACTAAAAAGAAGAGCACCTGCAAGCAACTAAAGGAAGAGCTTATTGGAACATGTATGCATTTGTAAATTTTATCAGCTGAGATGATAACCAGAACAAACATCACTAACCAGTGTCCTCACAGATATAAGCAGATTCTCCTTTGCCTGCTAGGCACTCCCGCTTTCTACAAGGTTCCCAACTCAGAGTGAAACCAAGTATTTGAAAAGTGTAACATACCAATTAGTCATATGCAAACAAACAAACAAAAAAAAGTGCATCTTTTTCAGCTATATAATTCAATATTCAGAATGTCATTACTTAAAACCATTCACATATGCCAATACGTGGGCATGAGTGGTGCCAAAAGAATCTTGCCAGAGCAAATAAGAGAAACCTAAGCTTTTAATTGTGAAAGTGGAACTTACTAAACATAAAGAAGCATTATTTGGAAGGTCTCCAAATCAGAAGTCATGGCTCGACCTCACAATCCAATTTAAATATACCAGCAGCCTTCCACAGTGTGAAAAATAGGGAAATGTACTCAAGGAAAAGAAAAAAGACTTTGTGCCTACAACACTATTATTTCAATAAAGCAAGCAGGAAAGTCGTCAAATCTGTGGTGAAAAAAAAAAAAAAGGCAGCTTTGTATTTCAAATACTAGTGTTTACTTTTGTCATCATTTGGTACTGTGCAAGCTGAAGGAAGCATGAATGATTATGATCAAAATTCCAAGATTTTTAGTTGTTATTTTTTTGAGAAACACATCGAATGTGCACCTTTCTTTTCTTTTCCAAGCATCAAAAAAAACCCACAGCCGCAAAAGAAAAGAGGGTTGAAAACCAAGATCACTGTTGTAGCATGCCAGTACTAGATATCACAACATATGCCATAATTTACCTATTTTCATTCTAACAGGATGCATAGTATCAGTTGCATACTAACTCCTAACACTTTTCAACAGGATCTCTCAAAGGAGAGATATATCCTCAATTCAGAGGCAGAACTGGATGTACAAATTCAGTGAAATGTTTATCCCGGGATGACTCAGAGAAATAAAAGGATTGTTCAAATCTCAGTCCAGCATTTTAGCCAACAAATAACACTTCTTTAGTTTTCTTTAAGAGCCACAAAGGAACCACAATCAAAAATACACTCTGAGAGATGATTTAACAAGCTGTTCCTGCCCTCCTCTGCCCCTTTTCATGTCTTCTAATTAATAGGAACCAAAATAGTTCAGTCAATTTCTTACATTCTGGTATAACTAATTACCTGGAAAAGCATCTTCACTACTCAGAAAATTATTACAACTGGCAGAAATAAATCCAGCAGCATAAAATAAGCAGATCACTTACTTTTGCATCCACTTCAGGATCATCAAAGAAACCTTCTGGCAAAGCTTCAGCAGTGTTTTCTTTCCTGAAATATTTGATTACTATTACCCAAGCTAACACTTTACAACCTGCTTTATTGTAGAGTTAAGAACAGTCAAGAATAAAATCCATAATCTTTTATAAAAGGACCTAGAAATGAAGCAAGTTTTTTTATATCCAGAGTTTAACCTACAATCATCAAAACTTGTTTCTTCAGTTTGGTCTTATCTAACTTACAAGGAACTGCACAGGCTTAAACCTCACCGTCAAAACAAGAGCTTAGGCTTCTTAAACTATTCTTTCCGGTGTGCTGAGCACCCAAACATTTTAGCAAGACAGTCTCTACTTTTGAAAGCCTAAACCACTGCCTAAAAAAGTGCCCAAGTGAGCTGAACTATTACTACAGAACAGGCAAATGGTTTTCTTTAAACAGTTTTCTTTAAACAGTTAAAAGCAGTGGTTGACACTAAGCTTCAAAAGTACCCTATGTTAAAAATCACAAATAGAGATGTCTAACAGACACTGTATGGCATTGCTCCATCTCTTATCCTGCCCTCAGGGTGTGAAATACCTGTTTGATGTAATGCTAGATGCTGATGTATATATAAACTATTCCGAATAAAAGTTAACAATATGACAGATTTCTAAGTCATCACAGTCTGTATTTCCTGGAAGGATAACATTTATTTACAATTCCCAAATTTATCAATATTTGATTTGACTGCTTACCTTTCCACTATCTTCTCTTGTATCTCTGCCTTCTGTATGGATCCTGAATGGGAAACTATAGGAGCAGCTGTAGTTTGGCTGTCAAAGAAGTCTGGAAGAAAGGACAGAAGCCTATGAACAAAAAGAACTGCTCAAGCTTCTTTATAAAGTTCTGACTAGACAGGAATTTTAATTAATACCGTACTGAATCAAGGGAAGAACAGCCAGACATTAGTTCACTTGACAGCCTCAAACAGTTAGAACATAAAATCAATAAGCATGCTGAGAAAATACCACACAATAACAAGCTAGCAAAGAATCTCCTTTCTCTACTTCCAAAATAATACACCCTAACCAGTTAATAGCAATAATTAGAAAAATAAATGAAAACCCTTCCATCAACAGTTAAAACACAGCTTTTCCTTACTGAATCACTTACTATTTCAGTCATCATTACCTGCAGGCAGAGAATTAGCTATTACTTCTTGAGTTGGAGGTGGAATTTCAGTTTTATGCATAACATAAGATTTGTTTGACTGATCTTGTTCCTCCTCTTCATCATCATCATCATCATCACCACTGTAATTTCCTGACAATAAACTGGGACCTGAACCCTTTGAAAGCTGTTCGTTTGCACTATCTTGCTTTGTTTCATCAAAAAAATCTTCTGGTAGCCTAGTAAAGAACACACAACATAACTATTTCAAACCTCACAAAAATCAGTTGCAGTCTAGCATCCGAAGCCTATTCAATCTGTAAGCAATACAATCTTTTAGATATTGCGCAATATCCTAAATGGCACAGCTACTGAGTAACCATCGTCTGAAGGCAGCAGATACTTGTTGCTTTCTTTTGAAGTTCCCCAGGAATGCTCAGGTTAATTCTGAAAACACATTTCAGTTCCATTTTTGTGTTTGAATATTCAATATCAGAAACATTAATAAAAACATCCTATAACAAAGTGCATTTGGAGGAACGGCAGCTTAGGTAGCTCTATTTCCACATTCAAAGTTATTGGCATCTGTATACCTGCTGTGAACACATTAAATACAAAATTCATAGTTCAGAAGTCATATTAATATCATGTAAACCTTGATAAACTTCATGTATAAACACAACTACTTATTTTGGGTATCTACTGAGGCTCAGAACTGCAGCTTAGAAGGGCCACAAAGGCGCAGCAATGAGAAAACCCAGATTTGCTTAGAATAGCTGCAGGCCTCCAAGCCAAACATTTTTCCAGGTTGTATTTTGAAATAATCATACCGATCAGTTTAATAATGAACAAACCTCTCAACTGTTAATTTTGCGCACACACTCAAAATTTCCACGAGGTAAGTGTCTTCTAGAGTCAGGATAACAGCACTTAACATCTATCCAAGATAATCACAATTTATCCTGTGAAGAAGTGTACAGGAGACCTGCAGGCCTTGTGTGACATCTACCAAACCCACAAAGGTGTCCAAATACGATCAGAAATCTTTAGTGCCAGTAAGATGCTTAACCCAATCCCTTAAGTGAAATAACACTCCTGAAGTTGAACTCTCACAAATACAAGATATGTATTTACATGAACTTAAGTGACAAAAACATCTTAACAAATATCTGTTGATGACATTTGTCAGTTTTTGTAAATAGGTATCATTTAAATGTACATTTAAAATTTGTCTTACTTTCAGACTACCATCTCTTCTGCAGTACACTAGCACTGAAGATTAAAGTGCATGCCACGATCTAGTTATGGTCATCCTAGCAAACTGCGTAATACCACCACATATTATTCCTTAAAAGTGACAGTAAAATAATTCCTGTTTTGTCACAGACTCTAGAGTTAATACCATGATTTTCTCATCTGCACTGAGGAAGATGCTGCCACATTCAGGAATATACACCCACATTACAAAATGAGCAGATGCAGTGATCTGCTGATTCTCTGAATCTTTACCTTTGGCTAGGAAGGAGAGATGAGAAAAAACAGGGTGAGAATGTAACAGTAGATACAGTTACAAAAAACACACATGTAATAAGGTCTACTTACCCAGATGAAGACGTATGTGGCTTTTCGTCTGTACCTGTATAACAGCCAAGAGTCGCTTCTTACAACCCATACTTTTAAAAGAAATATCCCTCAAATAAAGTCTTACAACAGCAGTAAGTTCACAAATGCACATTTTCATATATTTCATATATTTACATGTTCAGCAGCACCAAGGGGAAAAAAATTAACTATCTTTCTTTTAGCATGAACTTTCACACATGATTTGTGGTAATCAGTGGCTTGATCCCACTGAAAAGGAATAACACCACTTCTGAGGAAGTGCTTCCACTGTTTAACTTCTATGGTTTCTGTTTTGACCACGCCCACAGCCCCATGACCTAATTGAAGCCAATAACTCAGAAGAAATCTAGGTAAACTACCAAAAGTGCAGCTTTCTCCTGATCGGTGAACTCACAGAGAAGGAGCAAGACAGACTTTTTCCCTTTTCAACAGCAACAGGCTGTCATTAACTCAATAGTCTTGTGCATTCACACTCATTTCCACAGGGAAAAAAACCAAACCAGAAACATTCAAGATGTAAAATGGCTAGATTCTGGCAAGTGCTTGATAAATATTTTTCTCTCTTACCTTTTATTCTCTTTAACTCTGTATTTTCTGTGTCAACAGTTTTTCTCTTGACAGGATGAGATGATGTGCTAGCAGCTGAACCAGTTGCTGTCTGCTTTGTGCCTTTTAATTCTGCAACTCTCTGTAAAGAAGTACAAAATTCAGGAGGTTTTCCTAGCAGGAACTTCTGGATTGCAGCTTAAAATACAGCTTTTTTAGAATACTTTATTAAATTGAGCTAATACCTTTCTATAACAAGATCACTGAGATAGACATGGATACAGAAACCAAGACTAATGTTTCTGTCAGCCTCTTGAATGATGTGATGTGGGGACAGAAGAATTGACACTTGCACAAGGGAGGAAAGTGGGAAAGACTAAGATCAGTGACATTTACAGCAGTAAAACACTGGAGGAAAAAGCAGGAAGGCTGGTCTCATCCGGAATGTTAAGTGTTTTAAAATTAAAACACAGCAGTGGTATTAAAGACAGTCACTGTGCCTTGCCACAGTGATCTACCCAGAATGCAGGCAATGAACTAGGAAGTCCTCAGTTCTTTTGGTCTTTTCCTCAGTACTTGCAAAATGAAATGCAACCTCTCAGTTTCCGCTAAGCAGCAGCAGAACTTAAAAGGATAAAAAAAAAAAAAAAAAAAAAATCACACTTAGGGTTGCATCCAAGTTACAAGCTCCCTGAAATGGTTTTACAAAAGCTTTATCTTTACCGCTAAACTATAAAAAACCCACCATGTTTTCTTAGCAACGCGTAAGCTGTCACTTGATAACATACAGGTAACAAAGCAAACCCAAGGAAGGTTTCCAAGTCCAACTATGGAAAGCTGCAGACAAGTGACAGTTAAAAGCGGTCGCTGACGTGAGGACAGCTTCATCATAAGAGTACGTCCCTTGAAAGACGCGGGACGAATCTCTCAAGTGCTGGCCTTTCAATGGGTACGTAGGTTTTAAGAAAACAAAACAAGACAAAACAATCAGGCCTGTTTTTACACCACTCTCTGCTGGCAGATACTCAGCTGTTACCTATCGGCCTACCCCTCACAAGGCAGCAAACCCCATGCCTCCCCCGTCCTTTCCCCCCTCCCGTGATGCCCAATTACTTCTCAACAACAAAAACCCAGCCAGCGCCGAGCTGAAACCCGCACCCACCGGCCAGCCGCGACCACCGGAGCACCGGCACCAACGCCCACCCCGCACCCCACCCCACCC